>CM051365.1:16180661-16214898 GCA_028015245.1 Cardamine occulta | reverse complement strand
ATATTCAGGATTTGATAAATTTGCACCGTCTCCACTATAGGTTACCTATGAATCAAGAATCTTAATCATCTGATGTTTCTTATTTTCTAGGATAAGTGGCGTAATTTAAGTGTTGCACCTGGCATTCAAGGCTCAAAGGATAAGATACGGACACCAAGAATCAAAGCGGCTGCTTTTCATCTAGCTGCTGTTGCAGCTGCTGCTACCGGTACTCCAACTACTAGTGCTAACTCTTTTCCAGTTGCTCCCCTTCCTCGTAGTGGATCTTCTGATATGAGCATTGATGATAGTTGTAACATTGTGATTGATGCAAAGAATGCTCCCAGGTTTGTTTCTTTATTTTCTTCTTCTCTAAGCTAGCACTTAGTCCTGTGTTGGTTCTTAAGTGCTGTCTATTGCTAGTCTACTTGCATTGTTACGCTTCTGATGAGTCATTGTTTAATTAAGGTATGATGGGATGATATTTGAAGCTCTTTCAGCCTTGGCAGATGCGAATGGAACAGATGTCAGTGCGATTTTTAACTTCATCGAGGTAAGACATATTTTTCCGTGCTCTTTATACTGCAATTTTGATCAATTAAATCCCTGTCTATACTGCAAACTGCTTTTTCAGTACTGCTGAAAGCATAGTCAAGCTAATCTAATGAGCAGTATTAATACGATTCTGAACAAAGTACCCACTCATTGTACCTTTTAAAGATGAGAGTGAACCATCGAGTTTAGCTATTTTTGCTTATCAAAAGATTTAAGTTACTGGAGCCATCTCTATTCGTCCGTATCTTCTGGCAATTAGAGTTATCATTTCTCAATGTAAAGGTTTTATACTATTCGACTATTCTTTGCTGTTATAGTTTGATAAGAGTCCTCAATGATTATCTAAAAAATTTACCATCTCTATTAGGTTCAGTATCCATTATTATCATCTTAGCAGCTAACCTGTAACAATCAAGTTTATGATAATGATTATGTGTATAGCAGCAAAAACATGAAGTACCACCAAATTTTAGAAGGATCCTTAGTTCAAGATTGAGGAGGCTTGCTGCTCAGGGAAAACTTGAAAAGGTTAGCCACTTAAAATCAGTAAGTCTTAGAAGCCTTGGTTGAACAAGCGCGCACCCTTTCTTGGTCTATGTTGTTTCCTCATTCCTGTTTTTTTATGTTTTGGTTATTCAACATTGCAACAATACACACAACAGACGCAGAACTTCTATAAGATGAATGATAATAGCTTGGGAACAAGAACAATACATGTAGCAAGACCAAAAGAGGTCAGTGTGAAACCCCACCGGCAGACAAACAATCAAGGGTCCTCAGTTTCACAGGAGATGGTTAGTGAAGCTTCAATAACCGCAGCTTATAAGCTCGTGGAAGTAGAAAACGCATTAGATGTGGCCAAAGTAGCTGAAGAAGACGTAGAAAGGATGATAATACTGCAAGGACACGCTGATGATATGCTAGTAGTAGCGAGAGAGATGCACCAAGCATGTAAGTAAAGCAAATAAAAAACCATGACTCTATGTTCTCAATTTTTGGTTTCTGATTTTTTTTTTTTTGCAAATTTGTTCTGTTGCAGGTTGTCAGGGAAAGATTGTTTTCTTGGATTGAGAGGTTTGATGGGACAAAAGAAGCAGCACATAATCTTTGGAGTTTCATTAGACTTTCTTGTTTTGGTATATATACTAATAGTAATAGGCTATTAGTTTGCATTTTCTTCTTACTCTGTTTTTATGATTACCAACTTACGAATTGTTTGAACAAACATAACATTAATTTTCTTTCATTTATCATAATAATAGGTAGTTTGAGTAATTAGCCAAAACGTAAACCTACGGTGTACTTGGAAACGACCGTATTAATTTCGTTATTGTACGCAATTTTTTCAATCAGTTTACCAAATTTTGGAAAAATCTATTTTTTCTTTGTAAAGAGTTATAAGGTTTAAGACATTATGCTCTCTCTCTCGCGGAGAACTTGCTCGTTTTCATCGTTAGTTTTTTTGTTTGTGAAGAAGAATAAAATAAACAAAAGCTTGGGTTAAGGTTATATGATTTGCATCGCGTTGGTTCGGATTAATAGAGCTTACAATTTCGCATTATAATTAAATAACGAAGTTCAAAAAAGGAAAATATATATACATATATGAAGGTCGACGCCGTATTTTAAACGTCACGCAAATTAAAATCCTCTTAAATTCTAGATAGTCTCATATAGATAGATACCCTCGTATTTAACTTGTCTTTCGATAAATAACACTGTATTTTAATATATATTGATCCTTCAGTTTTGCCAGGGTAAAAATTTATACGGATTAAAGTTACGGGGTTAAATTGATCCGAATAAAAGAGTGGTGGGGTTTAAGAGACTTTCATTCATGAATTAATTGACTCATAACGGAGATCTGACAAGTTGAGTCATTGACCATGGAGATCAAAGCGGGAAAGGTTTTGAGAACGGCGACTGCTGCGGCGAGGAAATTCCAACGTAAACAGTTCTCAGGCACACCGTTGGAGTTCCAAAACACACCGCCGGTGTCTTAGTCTTCTGGTGTAGGAACACTTCTGGGTATTCCCAAGCCTAGTTGCTCCGAGACCGATTTATTGATCTCAAAGTTCATCAGACTCTACCAGGTATAATCTGCCAATCACCTTAATTTCAATTTATCAATGTCCGATTTATAAGATTGTTAATCGGAATAAAGAATTACTTGCTTCTTTTGCGTTTTTAAATAAGCCCACCACCTGTTCGATGAAATTTCTAATGGAGCAACGAACTGATACCCAAATTGTTTTCTCTAGACACGAGTGACGAAGAAGGGTGATTTCACAGAGAAGAACGTCAAGAAAATGTTGTCTGGTAAAGACACCATCGGGATCAATGAGACGATCAAGTTACTAGAAGGCAAAACTATGGCAGAATCTTCTAAACAAACCAAACAACGTTCCAACCATTGACAAGTCCAAACCCACTAAATCAGTCCTCTGTTTCATCACTTGTAACGAACGTAAAATCTCAAGCTTTTGCATTTTTGGTTTACGAGTTTGTTTTCATTGGATTGAATCACAATATAAATCTCAAAAGTGATCAATCTTTTTTTGTTTTGTCTCAACCATTCTCTGAATCAATAACAGCAATCAAGAACTATGTGAAAATATGTTTTTTTCTGTCAGAAACAACCTTTGGGTTTGATGTCAGATCAGTGAACAAATATTTGGGAGAGGAACAAAAGGAGGATACATTCTTGGTGTTTCAATCTGTCCTAAGTATACACAAAAAAAATCTATGTATAATTCTGTTTCTGATATAACAAAGAACCCAAACATCAGTCAGCTACTTTCACAAACTCACACAACAGCATTAAGAGCTGTCTCCAGTCTGCATCAAAATCTAGCGCCCACCTCCATAGGTGAACCTGATACTGTTTCTACAGGTTGGAAATCTTAAAGAATAATAAAACCTTTAAGAGAGAATCACGAGGAAGCCCCAGAAGCTATACTGATCTTGGGGACATTGTATCTTGAGCTGAAACATGTGACATATTTGACTGTTTCTTATTGAGCTTTGACCGTAGATGTCTGATTTTTGCGTCAACTCTAGCTGTAAACCCAATCTTCGTTTTCTCTCGTGCTTTAGAACGCTCTCGTGTCCACATTCTTCTATCCTCCACATCTCTCTTGTAGTATTTGATCTCTTGAATGATGTGATGGTCCAATGGATTTAAGAATCTTTGGAAGGATATGTGGGCAAAGTATGGGAGGACTGTGGTCACTGTGACCAAAAATGTGGCTACCCAATATATGGGTGCAGGAGCAAGAATCTCAACTAGAATTCTATAGATGTTTCCTGAAAGACTTGGAGGCATCATCCCGTAGAGCGCAACAAACAGATACCATAAACCAATGCTTCCCCAGATCAAGACGTGTTGGATCCAAGTGAAGTGACTCATCGTTAAAGCGATTTGCACATTCACAGCCCAAACAATGCAAGTAAACATTGTAGTACCAACAGCGTCCATATCAGCAGTTTGGCCACTGACTCTGAAAGCTTGATCATAAATGATTCCAATGTTGAGGAAGAATATGACAAGAGAGGAGTACACACCATTTCCCATCCACCCGAATATTCTATACCAGTCAAAGAAGAGGTTTTTTTTCCCTTGTTGGTATAAAGCAGGAAACTGCAGAACAAAGAAAAAGTTTTTTTTGTGGTGAATGCGAGATTCAAAAAAGGTCAAGGTTTGATATCTCACAGCAGATAAAATAAACCTTACCTGTAAGCAGATCTCAGACGAAACATCTTGTTCAAAGACTCCAAGGGCAATCACTGGCAATGAGGTAAGGACGACGTTGAAGAGTAATAGGTAGTAGTCATTATACACTGATTGCCCAGAAAACCCGGTGAAGGCCTCAAAATAGAAGAGAGTGAGACCAAATGCTATGTTCTTGTAAAAGAAATAGCAGATCTGGATGCAGAAGAATATATGTTAGAAACCAAATATGTGAAAGAGTAGAATTAGAGAGCATGTTGTAAACACATATACCATTTGAGCAATTCTTTTGTAGCACCAGTGTCCATGGACAACAAGCAATCTTTCCAGAAACCGAAACTGGGCAATAGAAAAATCACTTGCCATAACAGCCTGCAGAAGAATGATAAGCAAAAAAAAAAGTGCCGAGATTAATCATTGTCCATTTGCTACAAGTTGGGACACGGAAAATACATTCCAAAGAGATCCGACTAACCTGCATTCCTTCAACCCCACTAATGCCAACACCAATGTCAGCTTCTTGAATCATTCCAACATCATTTGCACCATCACCTATTGCCAATGTGGTTTTCCCCGTTCCCTCTTTAACTAACCTTGTTACCTTGTTTTGGAAAAAAATCGAAACAAAAATAAATAAAAGAAACTCATAACGCTGATGTGTTCAGATGCATGGAATAAGGGAAGGGGGAAAGTACCAAAGCTTTCTGCTTGGGAGACACGCGACAGCAAATAACAGATGCACAATCGACCGCCAAAGCAAGAAACTGATACTTCATCTCATCCTCCAATGCATACGTTAGGGTTTTACCATCAATTATCAAAGCAAATGCAGCGTGTGGATCTTTCTCCAGCTTCACCATTTGTACAGCTTTAGTGATTTGATTCAAAATATTATCCTTCACAGCCTGATTACAAAAAAAGACATCATTAATTGAAACTTCAAATTGTATGTCCTCATGCTTAACAGAAAGAAATGATCTTAGCTCCATATTACTTTGGAATCTTGAGATCCTCCTTCTGAGTTCATCACAGATAAACATATCTGTTTCATGCCTTGCCGAAGTAAACTACACGAATATCTGCATTTCAAAACAAAAGAGTATGTTGGTCAAAGAACTTCAAAGATAAATCTGCTACAAGGTATTGTAGTCGTTCTCACCCGATGTTGATAGCTGTTTCCATCTTATCCCCAGTTAAAACCCATAACTTGAGGCCAGCTTGGGCAAGTTTATCTATGCATTGGGGCACCTAAGTCAAATGAAAAAGGAAACTCAATTTTCCATAAACAAGATAGATGAGATGGAACTAAGGTATCTGGTCTGATATATATATATATACCCCTTTCTGGAGTTTGTCCTCCACAGCAGTTGCACCTATAAGAATAAGGTCTTTTTCGATCATATCCGATATCCTCTCAAGCAACTCATCTCTGTCAGATCCAATAGTAGTTTTGGCCTTGTGAAACTCAGTGTTCCAAGCTGAATATTCATCCTCATCAAGCTTTCTGTATGAAAGTGCAAGCGTACGGAGTCCTGCTTCTCCATATTCATTTAAATGCTTAGTGGTAGGTCCCAAGTACGTCTTTCCATTTTTTGCCAGTCGTTCAAAAATGATACTGCAAAAAGTAACAAGAACTGCTTGAAACTTATATGACGGTACAAAAATCTAAAGGAATATATCTTTCTAGCTTTTCTTCTAACCTGTCAGCTCCTTTGCATAGCAAAAGGATCTGCCCTTCCTCATCACGAACAACTACTGACATTCGCTTCCGTTTGCTGGTGAAATCCAACAAATTCAGAACTTTATACTCCCTGCATTGTTTCTGGTACATATTCAGGATGTGTGCTTAAACCCAATAAATAAATGAAATAAGAATAAATCTCTAACTATTCTCACCTTTCAATAGTTTGCCCTGAAGAAGATAACCTTTCATGAACATAAACACTTGATTGGGTTCTCTTAAAGAACACAAAACCAAACTCACTAGCAGCAGTAAGAAAAGAAGCTTCATCTGGTGACTCTGCTTCATAAGTGTACTTGCCAGTCTCCTCGTTAAGTTCAGGAATAGCTGTGTGACAAATAGCTAAAATGCGAAAGAAGAGCAAAATGTCATTTGCATGTGGCTCTCTCAACCAATTCCCATCCATTAGCCGGATATCCTCGAAACCAAACCCCTTTATAGGAATTCTATGATTACTCTCCGCTTCATGATTACTGCTAATTTCTACCTCAATTTCTTGAGCCCGAGCCCTTGGAGTACTTGTCCTACTGGATACTTCTCCGTGTTCATCAAGATCAACAGCCATTTGCTGTGCAGCAGCAAGTTCGACTTCGCTGGAACGCACTCCATAAGAAGTGCCAGCAATTGAGCATTTCAGAAAATCCATCTGATTACAAGTGAGAGTTCCCGTTTTATCAGAAAGGATAGTATCAACTTGTCCTAGCTCTTCGTTTAGATTCGATGTGCGTGCGTGTGCTGGAACCCCACTCTCACTATCATACATGTGTAAATCTTTATTGATGAAAGTTGCTTGCAAGACTTTTACAACCTCAATGGAGACATAAAGAGAGATCGGTATCAAATATCCATAGAGCAACAGAGCAGTGATCAGATGGACAACTCCAGCATAAACAGGATTACTTGGATTGGTTAAGTTCTGAGGCTTATCAGGTCTTAAGTACCACCATTTCGGCATATGAAACTTTGTCTCCCAAGCAAACCCTGATGAACTTATGCAAGAGATCAAAATAAGTAGGACGAGAAGCGTGTAGATGATATAGTCCATTGTCTTTTCAATGCTGCTCCTTTTCGAAGGCGATTTTGTTGAGTTCTGCATCACCTTAGTATCATGCCCTGTGAATACTACCACTCCATAAACATAAGGTGTATTCCTAAGCTTTGAATCTCTTAACAGAATCTGACTTGGATCCAGCGGAAATATCTGCCGCTCATACTCAAGATTGCCAACAAATGTGTAAAGATTCGGGTTTGGATCTTCGCATCTTATTGTCCCCGTGAAGTTCTTGAAAGATTCGTGGTCATCCAGCGACAGTGTTACTTCCAAGGATCTTTTCACTTTCAAGTTCGTCTCGCCATCTAAATTCATAGTCTCTACATAGCATATCCCATCCTCATAGCTGGACGACAACAAGAGCAAATCAGCAGGGAAAAACGCGTCTTTCTCCACTTTAACAATATCTCCAACACTAATCTTCTTCCACTTTCTGCGACGAAACTCGCCATCACTTTTATGAACATAAACTTTCCGCGCATTGATCTTCACATCTTGCATAAACCTACTCCAATCTTCAAGAGCTTCCTTTAACATACTGAGCCCAACAACAAACACCAAAGGAGCAATCATGCTCCATTTGTTGAACGGCGAAAGAGGGAACACCGAGAGGATGGCAGCAACCAAGAAGTAGAAATTGGCAGCGCGGTGAAACTGTTCATAGAGCGATTTGGGAAAGAAAGTGATCATATTGTACCTCGTGGTAGAGACATAGTTAGAACGGTATTTCAAAGGCTTCTTCTTGTGCATATGAGACTGATTACAGTAGACAGTCCTGCTAAATCCTGGACCTTGGATAGGATGAGGATCTTGACCTTCGTCTGCACTTGGCCTTAGACATCCAAATGTGTATATATGGCTCAGTTTCAGCTTTGACCTTATTCTACCTCTGGCCATTCCCTCAAAAACTTCAATTCAAGAACAAATACAGAATCTTTATCAAGAACTCTTCTTCTTCATCAAGATTCTCAATGTCTCGTATTCCCAGTAATGTTGGTCTGTACAGAAGATTGAGCGCAATACACAATCAGATTTTTCATAACATAAAGATTCCATCTTTTGAACGGAAATATATATATATATATATGGAGGAAAAATGACGATACTTTCGAAAGCGTATGTAAAGTATTATCAGATTTAACGGACCAACTGAATCCATTAACATTTAGGATTTCAAATCTACAAAGAAACCCGGAAATTAACCCAAACAAAAAAAAAGTGAAACTTCAAACTCAAACGCATTTGCTATTTTCTTACAAGACAACAAAGAATCAATAAATCGTTGGAAATTCCGATTGATCCGGAAAATTCCAAGCAAAATGTGAAGGAAATGAAGAAGAGAAACGCAGTAAGCAGCTGTAAAAGCTAGTAAAGATCTTCAACCCATTCAGAGAATTAATAAACAAGAAATTTGACACAGCAAGTAGAGATCTTAGCCGGAGAAAACAGCCAAATCTGGGAAATTACCATAATCTCATTTCAGCAAGAAGCTGATTCTGAGCTGAAGCAATGGCAGATCAAGACGCTGGCAAAACTGAAGCAACTTTATCTCTCTCTCTCAGATTATTTGACTTTCTCTAGAGACGTGGAAACTAAACAGATGGTTTTAAAGAAAGTCACAGATTTGTTTCCTTTTTTGGTTTTGGTTTAGTAATTGCTTCTTGCTTAAGACTCGAAAGAAATCTGAAGCAGTGCAAAGATCTTTCGGTGTTTGCTTCTTTCTTCCCCGTCTTCTTCTTTCTATCTCTCTCTTGACTATGATCTAATTAAACTTCAATTAACCACAATTTTTTTAAAAAAAAACATAGACACTCTCATTAATCTACCAAAGAAATAAAAGTCACCACCGAATTTAAAAACTAAATAATTATCAACAAATTGTAGTTTAGCTGAAAAAGTATTCAAATAATTTTCGAATTTTTTTTAATGTAAATGGACTGGTCATACTTTGTTCCATTCAATTAATTAGATGGAACAAAGTATGGAACTAATTGGATGTCAAACAAACAAATAAAAACACTTGTTCCACGCAATTTTGTGAAAGTAAGAAACCTTGGTTTATTTTTATTTTTAATGATTCAATAAATACTTTTAACAAAAAAAAAAGTATTTGTTTAGCTACAAATACAATCCACCTATTAGGGTTCTTGGCAAAAAACTCTGGCTTTTTGTTTAGAATTCGATTCATGTAATAGCCATTTTAGCCTTGGGGAGAAGATGACGTGTGAGAAACTCCTTTTCCTTTACGAAGAGAGATCGCGGGGGAGTGGATTGGAGAATGTTTTGTGTCTTTAAATGATCCATTTGTGGGTTCCATCTATTAAATCATATACTAATTGTTTTCTCAAGATAATCGACTAAATTGCATTATTATTTTCTGATCGCATTATTACTACCGAGGGAAAATATACGTATTGTTTTTAGAAACCTATCTCTTTTTTAAGCACATTAATGTATTTTCCATGGATGTTTGGTTTACTGGTCACATGTTTATAGAAACTTGCATATTACACTTTATATAGAATTATACAAGTATATGAATGGGACTATTTCTTCTGGTCCCAATTTATATTTTTAAAATGGAAATATATGAAAGTATGATCGTAGATGGAGACATGACATTGCCTGGTGTGACATCCAAACGGAAAAATGTATGGACAAATTGAATGTATTAAATAGTTCAAAGACAACTTGCCAAATCAAGCATGGCTCAAAATATCATTAGTCCTCAATCTCATCATGTTTCTACTCTCTCGTCTTTTTAGTTGTATCTATAAATGAAAAATTTTAGTTTATCGTTGAATACAACAATATAAAGGAATAGAAAGTATTCATAAGATAGAGATCAAACACATAAAATTTCCATATATACATTTTTCAGAAGTCACTTATTTTTTGTTGATTATAAATTATAGTAAGTGGGTGATTCCTTGATGTGTAAATGTCAAAGTGAATGGCTAATTCTAAGAAAGAATGAGTGGTTGATAGAAGTATGAAAACATATATATGTATTATAAGTAAACTTGTGTTGGAAGGATAAATCACATGGGATCTCACCACCATGCATGGACCTTTATCGAGTTTTTCGCCCATCACTATGAACTAATTCCTTTCCCCGTGCACAATATTGACCTACTTTCCACTATTTTACTACTTCTTTGACCCTACTCTCTTCATTTAAAGAAAAATAAAACAGTGAGGTTATGAATTTAGTGTACTAATGGTATTCTTAAATTTTGCTGTAAGAACATGGATATTAGATTCGAATAGATAAAGATAAGATGCACATGACATGATTCGGACAAACCATTAATGTAATTAAAGAGAATTACTCTCTCACCTACTCCTCGTTTTATATTAGTTGTCGTTTTGAATTTTAAAACTCGTATCATATTAGTTGTTGTTTTACGTTTTTAATGTATAAGAGTAAAACATAAAAATTAAAGTAAAATAATTTTAAACGACAACTAATTTAAAACGGATGGAATAATAAATAATTCATCTAGCCTTTTGATTTATTTGACTTTTCCACAATGAACAATCCAACGGTCAGACTTAAAACGTGAGACGAGAGGGAGATGCACCCCACGTAGAGGCGTCCCATAACTATTAACCATTTAAGGCAAACACAAATTATATTTCCAATTTTTCTTTTCTTTTTGTCATAGTTGTAGATGGATATACTATTTAATTGGTGTAAAAATAATTATACTAGTAATATTTAATTGTATACGTTTATACATTTCAAATTTCACGTGGGTGTGTCGCATTGGGATCATAATGTGACAAAACAAAAGTTAAATCAATATTTTGTTTTTATGAATGTTTTAAAAAGCATTACGTGTTAACTGGACCGTAATCCACTGTCTAATTCATGCCTAATCTATCTACTATTCCCTCTATTTTAAAATAAGTATTATTTTAAAAGTTTTAATACATTAAAAAAAATTATTAAATTTTTTTATTGGTCAATACATTACTCTTATTAATATAATTTAACATTTTTTATTGGTCAATACATTAATACATAAAAGATAAAATTGTAATTATTACCAAATATTTATCTTAAAAATCTAAAACGACATTTAATTTAAAACAAAAAAATAATAACTTTAAAACGACAGTTTATTTAAAATAGAGAGTAGTAAAAACCTAAACAATTTTTAGCATTTTATATGTTTATGGAATAAAATTAATATATATATATATATTGATAAAATATATATTTATATATTATAACATAAATCAATGAAATAATGATTTGTAAAAAAACGAATTTAATAAATAAATGAACAAATTCTTGTTAGAGACTTCTATTTCGAAAACTTAATAGATTTCATTTATCAACCAAATTTTTTTACTGGCGGGGTTTTTTTCCCTTACTACTGATGGTGTTGCAATGTCATTTAAATTTTAACTAATTTCCCATTTACACAGAAAAAGAAAACTTAAGTTCTTTTTTAAAATCCACTAAAAGGACAGTACCGTACGTAGTCGTATGCTATTACTGTATTACATTCCTTCCACGAACGATAATATTAAAAACCGACTAAGATTTAAGTATTTTATTTGTGGCGCAATAATTGAATACTAACAATTTGAGATTTATCATTCTTCAACAATCAAACATATTGCGTATTTTCGAAACCTGTAAGTGGTATGAAAATTGTTTGAATACGTAAATAAAAATTAAGCAGTATAATTCTCGAACAAAAACATGGAAGTAGTAAATTATATACCGCCACTTATTAATTATCATCAGGACATATCATATATATTGTTGATTAGTCATCCCACTAACTACACGTCCAAGTGACTCAGTGAATTGTCATTAAAAGTATTTATATACGAAAGACAAATTATTAAGTTTGCTTAACAAATTAAACGTATATCAAAACTTAACAGTTTCACATTTTGATCGATTAGTTTGCTCATATGTTTACAAATAGCATTGCGACAATTAAAACCAAGGCAGTGAGATCCAATCTCAAGTAGGAAATTTAAACATTGTATGAATTCAAATTTCATAAATCATTACAATAATATAATTTTATGAACTTCAACAATACGGCACATCGGAATTAATTCTAAAATAACTGTTAATACTATAGTAGATCCAGATTTCCTAATCGCTAAGAAATACTTTTAGAGCCTTTGATGATCTATTTTTATTTTATTTTTGGAGAGCCAAATTGGAAAAAAAAAAAACAAACCTGTGCTCTGCACATTAAAATTTGCAAGAAGAAAAGGCACTAATGGAAGAATTTTCTCCTAGAATAAATATGATAATTGGTGACAATTGTTGACTTTGTTTAAATGTTGTGATGGGAATGTTCAAATATCCAAAACACATGCACAAAGCAAAATACACCACATTGACATGACAAGAGCATCAAGACAAATTCAACAGAGACAAAACAAAAAAAGATGCGTTTGATTTTTGGTATTTTGCAAATCTTAAAGTCTCATTATGTCACTTTCTTCTCTTTTCCTTTCCAACACCAAAGTTTAAAACGATTGGACGTGTTGTTGACTTGTAATATGACGATGTGCTTGCTTTTTGTGTGTTTTTTCTTTCTTTCGTTGTGTTGTGTCTTTTAAGTTGTAGTTCTTAATTACACCAGTTGAACTGAAATCATGATACTCACTCTGGTTTCAAAATAGGATATATTAGAAGATCTGTCTTAAAATTTGATATTTTAAGTTTTTATACAAAATTTTAAATTTTCAGAAAATAATATGGAGGCAAAACCATAAATAAATGATTGTATATTTTTTGAGTGTAATATAAACGTATCCTATAAAATAACGTGTTATCGGATAAAAAAATACACACCAAATTTATGTTATTGAAACAAAACGCGATAACTAGCTTAAAAAAAATATCCACGCCGTACAGAAGCCCATATACAATTGGGCATTTACAATTTTCCAATTTCGGCCCAAAAATTAACTCAACCCGAGTAACGAATTCAGCATATTTATTATTATTCCCATGGTATCTCTGCATATTTTATATGTTGTTTTTGCCTTTGTACGTTCTTTTTTTTTCTGGGGTTAAAATGTTGCTTGTGTAGGTTGTGAATTTGTGATCGTTTATGGTATTTGTTTACATGTATATTGGGAATAGTCAAGTCCAAGATTCAAGAATCAGGACAATAAATGAGAAGCCTTAAGACGAAGTAACACTCAGAATGTGAGATGGAAAACGTCAAGACAACAGAACATATTCCATAAGACATGTAATTGAATTCGCTGCTTCTTTTAACTTGTTCTTCTTCGATTGAATTCAAATTCTTACTGGTAGTCATTGCATGACCTGATCAGCAACAGCTCGAACTTGGGTAGAAACCCATACAAATAATACCATCAGAAGGAATCTGTACTCTTCATCTGGTGCTAAGTCTCTCTATTGTCAAAGATGATATATGATTTTGGCCTAGAATCTAAAAGCTCGTGTCTTTATTAAGCAGAGAGGTCGTTACAGTTCTTACACAGATGTTTATAATGTCTGAATCTTAGAAACACGAAGCGATACACTAGTCTGAACTTTTCTTAGGAGTAACTGCGTCAACAATGGCTTCTACCTCTTCCTTCATACGATGGAGAACACCAGGTCCTTTCACATCTGATACTCTTGTCTTGTCATCAATGTCTTCACTTATTCCATGAGTCTCCTTTTCATGAAACATTGAATGTTTCTCTTCGTTACTGCTTCCAACCACATTTGTCTTCTCCTCTGAAAAAACAAAACCCAGAAACGATCACTGAAATCAAAGCACAGTTATCCATATCGCCCAAATTAATAGTCTTTTACAGAGACACAAAAGCTCCATGAGTCGATCACATATATAGAAAAACTAAATTCGATAAATAAAATCGAATAGAAGAATCTCCACGAAAAATAAGTCAAATGAATAAACCATGAAACAGAGAAAATTGATAACATATCTATCCATCAAAGAGTATGTGGTACCAGAAAGAGAGCTTTGTTTTGGTTCCGCCATGGATGATGATCTTCCTGATTGATTCCTTTCTTTGACGAATTTTTAGACGAATTTGATGGGTAGGAGATGAAATGACGTGTACTAATTCTAGCCGTCCGATCTAAAAACAGAAGAACCGACACTTCCCAGTCGGTTATTGTGGAAACCCGACCCGATCCCGCAAATGAGTGGATTGTGTTTCGTAAACTTATGGGGTTAAAATTGAGCATAGAAAAATAGCTGGGGTGTTTAAGGGAATTTTAGAAACAAATATTAAAGAGAAAAACTAAACTTTGCCGTTATTTGAAGAAATTGCTTTCGTTCCCCAAAATTTTCAAATTTCAAACGTTGTCTCTCTTCTTCTTTTTAAAACTGAACTTTTGTCAACATCAATCTCAATCACACAACCAATTCCCAGAAACAATCTTTCTATTTTTCTCCATCGCAGTCCTAAAGCTTCGAGCTTCTGAATCAATACCTTTTAAAATTTCGACATTTGTAGAATTTCACAAACCAAGGTCTCGATTTGAGCAGATGGGAGGTTCAGGAAATTGGATTAAATCATTAATATCTCACAAAAAACTCGTCGATAATCAGGTAAGCTAACAAGAGTCGATCTCTGTTGTTTCCTTCTTACTATACCAAACATTAAGATCTCTGTTGATTGCAGCAGGAGAAGTTAAGTGATAAGTGCAGCAAGAAGAAATGGAAGCTGTGGAGGCTTTCATCAGAGAGCTTCACATCTTCTTCCTTCAAGAGCCGAGGAAGCTATGGAGCTTCTTCGTTAGGCTCAGAACCACCGTCGTTCTCGGCCGATGAGGCTTTCACTTTGGCTATGGCAGCTCTCATTCGAGCTCCTCCCAAGGATTTTTTGGTGGTTAAACGAGAATGGGCTTCAACAAGAATCCAAGCTGCTTTTCGTGCTTTCCTGGTTTGTCAATTCTTAACTGACCTTGTTGGCAATTAGCTTCTAATTGTTGATTTAACCATTTCTAGTCAGGCTTGCCTTAATGTGATTTAGCATTTTCAATCCGATTTTAAAAAGTGTGCACTATATCTTGCAGAAACCCAATTTGTTTTCAATTCAAATGAATTAAACTTCAATTTGCAATCATGTATACATTGCTTTTTTGGGTGTTTCTTTTATGCTTTCATAAGGTTTTAGACTTCAATGATCTTTGTGTTTTACTCAAATAAAGAACTTTTATCTTCTTCTGCTTGTTCATTGTGATTCTAGGATCTAAAGCCTCTCTGTGTTTGTTTTCTTTTTCAGGCAAGACAGGCGTTTAGAGCTTTGAAGGCGGTAGTGAGAATTCAGGCCATTTTTCGTGGCAGACAAGTTAGGAAACAAGCAGCCGTTACACTCAGGTGTATGCAGGCTCTTGTTCGTGTCCAGTCTCGAGTAAGAGCTCACCGTAGAGCGCCTTCAGAGTCAATTGAACTAAAAGATCCTGTAAAGCAGACCGAGGTAATATATATCGAGAATTGTAGGAGTTTTGAGTAAGCCTATTGAACATTACTTAAAAATATGTGAATCTGGTTAATGTTTTTATAGAAGGGTTGGTGTGGTAGCCCCAGAAGTATAAAGGAAGTGAAAACGAAGTTACAGATGAAGCAAGAAGGAGCTATTAAGAGGGAGAGAGCTATGGTTTACGCTCTCACACATCAGGTTGGTCAATTTATATTCAGAACAGAGATTTCAGAGTGTTTTGCTGATTGTAATCATGTCTGATGAGTTTGTTTTGGCAGTCGAGGACATGTCCAAGTCCAAATGGAAGAGCGATGATGCATCATGGTTTGCGCAAGAGCAGTCCTGGTTGGAACTGGTTTGAAGATGGAACATTTTCAAGGAAAAGTAGTGAGAGCAGTGTAATATCTGAAGATGAGACTGTAAAAGTCAGGAAGAACAATCTTACTTCAACTAGAGTTCTTGCTAGACCTCCTCTTCTTCTTCCTCTGTTTTCTTCTGGGACGAGTTATGATTCGTTACACGATGAGACATCAACGTCGTCGACATCTCAATCACCAGTTGCATTCTCCAACAGTATTCTTGATAGTGGTGGGTACTATCGAAAGCCGAGCTATATGAGCCTGACACAATCTACTCAAGCCAAGCAGAGACAAACAGGATTATCTTGCAATGGAGATGCAAGACACAGTGCTGGTTCAGACCAGTGTACCGATCTATACCCACCAGGAAATGTAACTGGAAGACATCTCTGGGCCAAGAGCCAACAAAGCTAAAAGAGCGCGACATGATGATTCTTTTCAAGTCATTTTCAACAGCCTGTTGGGTTTTTTTCCTGTCTTGTTTGGGGAACGGGTCCGGACATACATGAACTATAGATACAGAAACAGCTTCTGTGTACCTTTTACATATAAGAATATTGTTGAGAGTTATTTGAGCTGTGTTTGGCTGCCTAGGCCACTTCTCAGTAACTAGGAATCTGAGTCGATTTTGTTCCTCCTTGTTTGTTAGAAACCTTCACTATATATATGCCTTTGATTGTTTACTTGGATATTTCAAGTATTAGAGGCAGGCTTAAACAAAAAAAAAATCAAAAACATAATTTATGGAAAAGGGTAAATAGGAACTTATTATACTTCCATTTGTATATTCTTCGAAAAGTAAATGGTTCGAAACATTATATTGTGAGTGAAGGCAAAAATGATTCAGATACAACATAGCAACTCTTACTCAGGTGAAACCATCCATGACTATGATGGCGAAGATGGTGGGGATCACTGATAAGCTAAGCTTATTGCTTAAGAGGAGCTTTCTTCTCTCGGTCTGCAATTCTAGCAGGGGCATTTGAGTGTGACTTGAACCGGCCTCTTCCTCCTTCGTCTCTCTCCTAAAGATTGCAGAATCAGCAGTATAAGTTTAGCTAATCTCATCATGGAACAGAGATCAAAATTTATAGATGGAAACATTTTCGTTTCATGTACCTTTTTCTTGACGATCTGAACAACATCTTCGTCTTCAAGATGTTGAGAAAGACCACAATTCTGAGGATTGTGCCTTGCACTGGTACCCCACACAAGGGCATACTTCATATCCTTCACCAGAGTCCTGTGGACGTGGTTACAGAAGTCTTCAACTGTGCAGCCACCTCGATCCTGATGAAATCACACAAGTAATCAAAGATGAATATCATTTATATGGACAAGTTTCAGGGTATCTTGCAACCGGAAAAGAATACACTTACAGATGAGAGGACAAAAGGCTCATCAAAATCTGGTTGCTGGCCTTGAGGCTTCGAGTAAACTCTCACAAGGCCCATTTCGTCCCACATCCTTGCAAGTAATCTATCTAAGTTTAGCTGTTTCAAGCAACACGGTCGTATACTGTTAGACCAGTGAGTACTCCATTAAAATTCACAAATTTCGCAAATATCATACACAGAATGCAAAAGAAAACTTGAATGGAACCGAATTGAAGTTTTAGCATTTGCCATCCTTGCAGACCTAAAGACTGGTGTTCTTAATGTAATATAACTTGCCTTTAGATTGCAGCTAATAACGATGGAGTTTGGCTGCCGTGCTAGTCTATCCACATCATCAATTCCAACAACATCTATTTTGTTGTAGACATAAACACACTTAATATATTTGCGGTTGCCTTCAATGACATCGATAAAGTCATCCACTGTGGCATTCTCACGAAATAGCACCTGCAATACTCACCACTATATCCATTCAGCAAAGTAGAAATGACCATAAGAAAGCTTTAAAATTACTTACAAATGTCTAAAAATATTCATAATTCTATATTTAACACTCAAACAAGATGAAACGCCACAAAAAGCTAGTCTAAGGCTGAACTGATACAAGATTAAAGTTGGAGGCTCGAACCTCAGCATTGTGGATCTTGTATTCATGCAGGATTTGATAACAGAGCTTCTCATCAATGTGAGTCAAGGGTGCCGTAGTGTTGAAAGAGATTCCACCAGTCTTTTTCTTTTTAAAGTATATCTATGAAATGGAAAAAAAACAAAACAAAGCAAAAAGTTCAAAATCAAATTCCAGAAAAAAATTTAGACTACATCTGTAATTGGACACGCTGATAAGAAAAGCTTTACCTGTGGAGGCTGTTTGTTTAGCCGCAAGCCCACTGCCTCAAGTTCCTTAGTCAGTATTTGCCTGTGGCCTTCACTCTAACAATTTTGAAGCAAATAATAACATTAAAAAATGAGTGCAGCATGGAAACAAAATAGCAATTCACATGGACAGCCAAACCGTAACTCACCTTTGAGGCATCAAGAACCATCAATACAAGGTCGGAAGACTTTGCAACAGCAATAACCTAAGAAATAAGCAGTCATAATCAAAGTTTGTATCATCCTTAATATATTTTTTTGCTGCTTGGCGAGAAACTTCGGAATTGGTCATAAATCTTAAGCTCGAGCACCCAAAATGAAATCAGATAACCAATAAGAAAAGCAAGCCAATGGATTTCAACCTGCCTTCCTCGTCCCTTTCCTTCCGAAGCACCTTCGATAATTCCAGGAAGATCGAGAAGCTGAATCTTTGTGTCATTGTAGTGAATTACTCCAGGGATACATGTAAGTGTTGTAAATTCATACGAGGCTGCTTCAGAATGGGTTCCAGTTAACATAGTCAAAAGCGTGGACTTTCCGACACTGCAAAGTACAATCACTTCCATCAGTTTCCATTAATCCAAGCCCCCAATTTCTAAAGGAGAAACATAATTTTACAAAATGGGAAATATTTGTAAATGGATCTTGTGACCATCTAAGAAATTTGACCTTGGAAATCCTATAAGTGCGACACGTCCATGACCATACTTGGTAACTTCAAAACCTTCCCCACCTCCACTAGCACCCTGTTAAAGGAATTCCGAAGACAATTAAAAACCAAAAACAGTAATGGAAAAGTTTTGATTCTCTACTTCAGGTACAAGCAGCATACGCTTGCACATTTAGTCACAAAGCAGGAAATTCCTCGGTAGATTATAGCCCTAATTAAATAAGCTAGGGTGACGAGTAAAGCAGTTACTCACAGTCTATTCAGTTGTAAGCATACAGCAACAGGAAGGAAAACTATAACGATGACCCAAGTAAGAAAGGCAACAAACAAGCTTCAAAAACCAAATAGAAATAGAAATAAGCGCATAGGCTAATGGTACAGTCTTTTATTAAGAGCTTGCATTACTTTTGGAGGCTCCAACAATTGCGTCCTGAGCTTTGCAATCTTTGCCTTGAGCTGTCCCAGATGATATTCTGTCCATCAGATAGAAAACTATTAACTAGCTGACAGTTATTCTGTTTCTTTTAGACAATGTCAGATCAGAAAAGTAGAACAGAGACTCGCAATCAGTTCACTGTATTTACCATACATGTGTTAGATTCGTTATCTAATTTCGTCTACTAAGGATGAACAAAATGAAACTGATAAGTTACATGCCTAAAAGTGCATGTTCTAAATGTAAAAAGAGAACCTGTAGCTTTGTTCTTCTGTGTTCGAGCCATCTCGGCCTCGATTTCTTTAATCCTTTCGATGATCCCCATTGTGCTTCACTTGTTTCTGCTACTATCACTGGAGAGAAGAAAAGACAGATGTGAGCTATAAACTCAGAATCAGAAACGTAATGCCAATCAGAGAACTCATAGAGCTAACATATAAACATTTTATCAATATAACTAAAAGGGAAAACTTCAGACTGGTAATTAAAGAGCTAAAATCAAACTTTTGGATTAAGATTTTGCTTAAATTAGCATATCTATTACACGAAATCCACCCAGTTAACAATCTTAAACAAAGTTCAGCTCTTTAAAAGGCTAAAGCTCAGCTCTTTACGACAATTGTCTAATCGAACAATAAGACCCATCAAACAAACTTCAAATGCAGGGTACATATATAAATATATACATAAGTTGCTAAATTAAAGCTTCTGTATGACCAAGTTGGAAGATTAGATATGCGACTCACAGTAGAATTTGGTGAAGGCGATCCCCGGAGAAGGGAGAGAAAGGTTGATGGAGAGAGAGAGCACGCCTGAAAGGAGGACACAATAGGGCGTACAAAATTATTATGGGCCAATTTGTTGTATTTCTGGGCCCAAAAGGTCTATTTTCGATTCGATGCTTATGTGTGAAACGCAGCGTTTAGTACATCATTTTAACTGAACCAGTGAACCTTGACTGATCGATATCAAAATCTTCACACTGAACCGAACCCGAAGTAACCAATAAACCAAAATTTTAAAATAAGTACTTCAATGTTAAAACCAAACCAAACCCAAACAAAAGATTAGCATACCAAATCGAATTGAAACTGAATAAATTAGGAAATAACAGGTTCAAATCGAACCGAACCAGATTATCAAATCTACAAGAAGACATATTGATTCAACGTTTCGCACGAAAAATAATATAAGAGAACCGTTCATAATCAGTTCCATATACCGGTGAGTAATCCGGTTATTTAAAACCACAATAGCTACCTAAAAATTAGAAGTCTACGAAAAAACAAAAGAAAAATCTCACATCCATGACAGTAAGTTTATACGAAAAGAAACGTTACAAGAATTGGTTTCTTGATCCTTTCACCATTCTAGCCTTGCTTACCGCCGGTGATTGTTTCTGAGCAAGCTCTCTTACCTTCAACAGAATGTGACTAGGAACCGCCATCGACCCCTGTTTCTTCACACTTCTCTGCAAAACACAACCATTCACCCAAGTTAGTTATAGCTTAATTGATTATGTTTCTTAGTTAAAAACATGTAGCAAGTGCTAACCATTTGGTTTGAATTAGTCTGAGCAAAGCTAGCTTTTCGTAAATTTCGCCACTTGTCCTATAACAAGAGATAGTTGCAGTTAAAGAAAAAAAAAAAAACCCAAGAGGATTAAGAATATTGAGAAGAGAGAGTTTAATTGTTAAGTTGAACCAACCTTGAGATCCACAGAGGTACGATAAGCGTATGATGAAAATGAAAGCTTTTTGATCTCAGACCATTTCCCTACTCCATATTTGGACACACCTTCAACTAGTTTTACAACTTCAGAGAGAGTCCAAGCTCGATGATGCTTCCTTCTAATTGCATTTTGCCTAATTGGTAGATCAACGCAATCATTACTATTATTATCGTCTGAGCTATCTCCAGATGAGTCTAAGTGCTCTGGCTCCATGATCATGATGTCTTGATCCACCTCAGCGAAAATAGGTTTTAAATGGTCCTTGTCTCTCTGATAACAAAAATAACTAAAGCAATGAGCAACTGCATCATACCAGAAATCCAAAATATTCTGGTAGATGAAAAGGCAAAGTCTATTTACATACCATCTCAACTAAGAAAACTAAACATAAGAGTGAATGAGACCGTTTTCTTCAAAGTTTAAGGGATTCTTTGAATAGTAGTACAACCGCAATAAAATGAATTATATATTGACAAAATCCTCTCCATGATTATAGAAATGATGAAGTTATAGAAATGTTAAAGTGATCTTACTTCTTTCTGGACAGGTCCAGAAGCAGATGTGACACCTGAAACTAGGTTCAGGTCATTGTTCAACTGAGATGGGCTTAGATTCAGGTTACTCTCTTCGGGAGTAGCTTTCACCTCCCATGACCTGGAATGAAATTCCTACAAAATGTTCAGGTAAACTATATTATCCTCAATTACCTTGACAGCATCAAACACAAATTCAAAAGATAATTTAGGCATAGATCTACCACAGGCCAGATAAGTGTAAAGATTTTGATAGCTCATATGAAAAGGCATGGGGTTAATAAAGAGATTGAAGAGCATGAGCACACAGACATATACCCCAAGAGCCATAATGTTTTCTCTGGGACGGCTTCTCCTGACATGAGAAACATAGGGAACCTGAATTCTGGAACCAGCAAGGGATACCATCCTGGTGACAACAACTCTCCCTCCTGAAGAAACGGCTTGAATAGACCTCTGATCCTTTGAAGGGATCATTGACTCGTCACTTTGCTGTTTTTCATCGGTTTTTGAAATTTCTTCAATATATCTCCGTGTAGGCTTCCTAACTCTTTTAGCAGACCTATGTTCACCTTCAAAATCTTCATTTCCAGAATAATGGTCCACAAAAGTTTCAACAGGACTATAACCTGAATCATTTGAATGTCCCTTTATGCAATCAGGACTAGATGGTGTGTCTTTGTAGTTAATAGCTCTTCCTTCATCTTCCTTGCCAAAAGAATCAATCGTATCATTATAGTTGTCTTGACCTCCACCAATCAGTTTGTTATCATTAACTGTCAGGCTAGTTGTTGGAACTACACATGAATTTTTCCGTCCCATTCTGCTGCTCCTTTTGAGCCATTTTTTGTCCTTGCAAGTAGTTTCACGACCAAACGTGGCTCTGAATGTTTCTTGTAGTGCTTTAATTGAAAGATTCTCCAAACACCTCTCGCCTGCTACTCTGGAAAATTCAGGTTTTGGGGCAGCAGTTGACAATGCAGGTTCTTTGGTACTACCTGTAGCATCTGAGTATGGTGACACATCCATAGATTGATTCATACTGCATCCATTTGATGAAAAACGAATTGGTTCCTGCAGAAAAACTTCGGGTTGAACTTGTTCCTCATTCCCAGACAGCTCATTTGAAACCTGAAATTTGGTATCCGGAAGAGTAAAATGCATCTGAGATCCATACATCAATTCCTCTTTAGACTGCAAAAGTTTCAAAGGTGGAGCAAAATTGATGGATTAAAGAGCCATCTGATTCAAGATAGTTTATACAGGAGAAATCATATTAGAAAGTTCTGTTTCTAGAATTTGAAGAAAGAGAACAAACCTCAAGTCGAGCATTCAAATTTTCTGTATATGCTTCTGCGGTTTCGGACTGAAATAAGCCTGGATTCAATAGCTGAATTTGATAAGGAAAATTTTCTCCAAGGGGCACAAATGATTGCAGAATAAAAAAGAACTGACTTTCTTAGGCATCAAATAGAAAAGCTACAAACACAAACACATATTTACACATAAAAGACTGGTCAATTCTCTGACAGTGCAAGTAAGACACAAAGACCCTTTCCGTGCAGTCCAAAGGAATTCTACCTGTCTTTTCGTAGACGAATTAAACTAACAAAGGCTCTAACAGGAGTCACTCAACATGTATAATGTGCTTAGAATGAAAAGGACCAAACCTTCTAAACTTTCTAGCTGCAGATACTGAGAAGGTGAACCTTCATCGGTAATGTACCCCTCAGTCAGTATAGGATCTGGTAAGATAGGCATATCATTACCGTTGTTCTCAAGCAAATCCTTGACCTCCAACATTTCTTCATCAGTTGCAGGAACTAGTCTCCCATCTCCTGCAACCTAATGCATTCACATAACCAAAACCTCAAATAAGATACTGAAAGACTAAAACTTATACTCGCAGTAGTAAGAATTCTCATTCCAGGAATAAGAAAAACGTCATGTTTCCCTGTTCTATAACTCTGAGATACACATTTACGAACATACCCGAACAAGCTTGTACGCAACAGGATTTCCAACTTGATTTGTTGAAGAAAGTGATCCACCTCTTGTCTGAAAAATACTGTCTTGAAACATCTCTCCATAGTCTTCCACATTTCCAAACATTGTTCCCACAGATTAATCTACCAAATGCAACTTCAAGCGTACATACTGAAATCACAAAAAAAAATGGAATAAGCAAATAGACTTATCTCTAGCAGAAGAAAAACTTTTACACAATACCATAACTGATACACAAAATTCTAGTTTCACCCTTAGAAACCTTTAAAGAGAGATACAACAATAGTACATCTTCAACAAACAAAGAAAAAGTTTTCAAACTTCAGCTACCCTTTTACAAATTCCAATGAAATTTGCATATTGCAGTCCACACAATCAAGTTTTAGACAGATACTACTAAGTTTAAATCGCAACACAGTGAATCAAACAAACCCAATACTGAATTTTCAGGAAAGATTTATGAAAAGTAACGAGAAAAGCAGAAAACCCAGTAACTAGTATGCTCAAGAGTTACCAGAGAAGTAAAAAAAATTAGACTTTCGAGTGAGCTCGAAGTCTCATCGGAGAGAATTTTCGGAGGAGAAGCTTCTTGACTAAGCAAAAAGTTAAGAAATTTAGAAAAAATTTGGTTCTGCTCTTTTATTGTTTTGGCTCGCTTTCGGCTTTTTATTTTCCCCGAATACACAGTGCTGCAATACAGGTCCGGATTCCAAAGCTTTTATTAAGTTGATTTAAGAATGCCAGTTGGGATCCGCATAGTTTTGCGGGAACCTCCGAGATGTTGCCACGTCAGCAAATAGCGAAATATCTGCCGAAAAAGAGCGAACTACGTTCCGTCCCGACTCTAGTACACCACAACTGCGTGCCGTCTTACAATTCCGGATCCAAATTACGTGTCGTCTTAGAGTTAAAAAAACAGCAACCATGTAAATTTAGCATTGTTTGAACTTTGAATCACAGGCCTACATACACAAGACTGCAATGACAACAATGGTGGAGAGCAAAGAGAGAAACAGAAGAATCATAAACCCAAATGTGTAGACTTTACAACAAGTTTCTTCAATTTGGTTGAAGAACTGGAGTTTTCAAAGATGAAAGATCTTTAAAATTAAACCAATAAATAATTGAGAACTCTCGGATTAACATGGTGTAGTCATTTCAACAGAACTCTCCTTGTTTTCTCCTCACACAATTAGCTTGAATATGAACTACGATAATCAACTTTGGTGTTCTTGGTTCTATACTAACCGGATCTAAATCTCTTCTGGTTAGCTTTCCCATCAGATTTTAAAGTTCCACTAGATTCACCTTCTGATGAAGCATCAGTTGATCTTGCAAATGAATGAGAGAGATCACCGTAAAGGCTAGCCACTCTTCTGATATTGTTGTTGAGCTCTTTAATCAAACCCACGTTCCGACCCAAGTTATCGGGCTGTTTCGACTCATGGTTCTGATTGATCTCGTTGATCAATAACCTGTTTTGATCTAAAATGTCTTGAACATCCACAAAGCTCTTTTGGAAACTCTGTAACAATTTCCCATCCACATTGTGTCTGTCTCCAAATCCTGAAAACACATCTCCTTCCATTCTCGGTTTTTCGACGAAAATCAAAATCTTGATTGATCTTTTATTCCTGCAAAATGCAATATCATTACAATCATGTCAAAGCATAGAAACAAACAAAGCCAATAGAGGGATTCAATTTACATGAAAGACGCATTTTTTCAGGGAAAATGTTGACAATAAATAATAACAATAACACAGTTTTTTTCTTTATGCGTTGACCTGACTCTATCTTGACTTCAGAGCTCTAATCCCTTGATCTCACATACAGTACAGACTTTTCCAGTTAAAATCCAATCTTAAAACGCTCAGTTTCAGACAAGATCCCAAAACGATTTAGCTGAAAAAGTCATGAATCGTATAAAGCGGGTAAAAAAACAGGATTTTGTTCTTAAAAGCCAAGGGGGAAAGAGATCTATAAAGAAAAAATGTAAAAGCTGTTCCAGATATAGCCTTAAACGAGAAAAACTTCACAAAACAGATTCAGATAAGATTCGTAATCCTCTATAACTCAAAACACCCAGAAACCAAGCAAATGCATAATCTATAAACCCTAAGCAATTACAAAATTGAATACAGCCCAGAAAAGAAAATTAGTTCCGATCCAGTTTCCTTACCTTCAGAAGCAGAAAGAAATAGCTCCGATGACAGATAAGTGATGGAAAACGAGATTATATTTCTCAGGAAACAAACAAAGAATCCTTCTTTTTCACCGATAATTTATATGACAACAATTATTGGTTACTGTTAAAAACAAAAAAAAACAAAAAAAAGAATCTACTTGTCTTTTGAGACAGAGATATTTGAGCCAACTGTTCTAACTTTTTTTTCCCTTTTAAACAAAAATTATTTTGCCTGTACTTACTCTGAATCTCGATTTTTGCAGAGATACACGGAGCTTAAAGAAGCCAAGACATCTGGATCGAACACTGACACGAAATTTAAAACTCGACCCGTAAAGATTCGTGCTGTTGTTTGTCCCTACTTCGGTTGAACACCATGTCGTTGGGAACGAAAATAAGCGGCACGTAGTTTATATGTGTAAAGACTAAATAGGTCAACCGATTCATTTAGGGGTATTCTCGTCAATACCTTCCTCTCACTCCTAAGTATAAAAATATAAATTACCTCTGAATTATTTTATTGTTTCGCACTTCTTTGAGATCGATCCCGTCACCAAGAACTCGTGGGATATCTTTCTCTCGATCGTTCTCTGATCCCGCCATCTTCGACTAACTCCCAAAATCTATAAATTACCAAACCAAACCTCTCCGGCGAGGAAATCGGCTGACTAATTTACCGGCGGAAGATCTTCCGTTGACCTAACCTAACGGAGTACCGTGGATGGTGAAAGATGGACTCGATTGTATGCACAGCACTAGATGAAATCTGTTGTCAGGGAAACTCAGGGATCCCACTCGTTGCTCTCTGGTCACGGCTAACTCCTCCTCCTTTATCTCCTTCCGTCAAGGCTCATGTCTGGAGAAATCTTCTCGCGGTCCCTCAGCTCCAGTTCAAGTCGAAGAACACTGTCTACGGACCATCGGATGCTTCGATTCAACAGCTGGAAGATGCATTGAGACTCGATTTGAGGATCATCGCGAATGAGAAGCTCCGAGGTAACTTCGTTGGCTTGTACGATGCTCAGTCCAATAGCACGACTATTTCCGTGATTCAGCGTCGCGTTCTTGAGCGCTTGGCTGTTGCTCGGTAAGCAAATTCAATTTTCTCTTCTAGTTACTCTCTGACAATAGCATGTTGCGATTACTGAATCTAAATAATGTCTGTGTTGATGCAGAGCCAATGGAGTTGCACAAAATCTGCTTGCTAAAGAGTTTGGTATCGAAGGGAGGAACTTCTTTTATATTGTGAAGCACCTTGAGTCTCGAGGTTTAATTGTTAGACAACCAGCAATTGTGAGAACCAAGGAGGTTGATGGTGAAGGGGATTCAAAAACCACCTCATGCATAAGCACCAATATGATATACTTAAGTCGCTACGCTAAACCTTTGAGTTCACAGCAGAGGTTTGAAATTTGCAAAGAGGACTCTTTTTCGGAGACTCCAATGAAGGAGCATGAGGCTACTGCTGCCGGAGATAGTCTACTATCTGAAAGTATAAAAGAGGATACGCTCATTAAAGATTTTCTACCAGCAATGCAGGCAATTTGTGATAAGCTCGAAGAAGCTAACGACAAGGTTAGTAAATTCAAAGCGATTGTTTCTTTATCTAGCTGGATCTTGCTAGAGTTTTACTCATTTTCTTGTAGTGCAGGTTTTAGTCGTGTCAGACATTAAGCAAGACCTTGGTTATCTGGGATCACATTCAAGGCATAGAGCTTGGAGAAGTGTAATATATCTTTTTCTTGTCTTCTTACTTATCATCCACTTGGAGCTGAATCTTTCCAAGCAAAGTTGGGAGGAAAAACAGACTTTCAACACTTTACCAATTTAACTTCTTTTTTTTTCTTTCTCCCCTTCTGGTTGAAGCGTATAGATAAATCTTTGAAAATTTTAATTCATGTTCAATTAGAATATTCTGAATGTATCTTCTTCTGGGATAACATCAGGTTTGTCGCCGGTTGATAGATTCTCATGTAGTAGAGGAGTTTGATGCTGTGGCGAACAATAAGGTGATCTATAATATGCATCTCATGCCATCTTTCGAATACATTTCACTACACTTTCTAGCCAATTGCTCTTACTTGGCATTTCTATTCTGTTTTGTTTGGATATAAAACTGTTTTTCATACGGATTCTCCTATTCGCAGGTTGAACGATGCCTCCGTTTGTTAAAAAGACTTTCAGAAAAAGATTTTAACTACTCTGGGAAAAAGAAACTCCTAAAATTCGGAAGGAGTATTCTTAAAACCGAACAGACTTTGGAGCTTCCAATAGATAATCCAATTTATGATATGGTTGATGCTGAAGGATCTAAAGGCTTGGCTGTTATGGAGGTATTCATTTTGTGGATTTGGCTAACAGTTTTTTGAAGAAAAGTACTTACTTGAAAGAGTAATCTTTTTGGTATTCCTAGAGGCATGGCTGGTTTTTTTTTTTTTTAATTAGAAAATTTGGGAGGGTACAATGTGTATTAAATTATTTATTTTTACCAGGTATGCGAAAGACTTGGAATTGATAAGAAGAAGAGCTATTCTCGGCTTTATAGTATTTGTTCAAGAGTCGGGATGCATTTACAGGCAGAAAGCCACAAGAAGACTAGAGTATTTCGAGTTTGGACTTCTCGTCATGCTGGGTCCGAGTCTAGTGATCTGTTTCCTGATAAAGCTGAGAATGTTAGCAGGGCAAATAATGGTTTTGGCACTTCTCATAGTACTGGTGGATTGGCTCAGACCTCCATCGAACACAGTCTTGCAGTTTCAGATGCTGATTTTGCGACACCTGCAAGGTTAACTGATTCTGATAGCAATTCAGGAGTTCTCCACTTTGCTACACCTGGAAGGTTAACTGATTCTGAAAGCAATTCAGTTCTCGATTGTTCCCCATCTAATGTGAAAAGAAGAAACATGCTTACACGTCGTAACTTACAAGAATCATTCCATGAGATCGGTGATAAGATTGTTGATGCTGCAATAGGCTCCCCTGATTTGGCTTTGTCAGAAATGAACCATCTTGCTCTTCCGAAGCCGGCTAAACCAAAAGTGCATCAGCCTCATCCGATTACTGTTGAAAACTCTCGAAGAGAGAGGAGGATACTTGAGCACTTAAAAGTACTTACTGTTCTCTTTTATCCACGTTGCATGCCCTGATTTGTTTCTCCTTTTCCCTTCCAACTGACTATTTGTTTCTTCTTTCTTGGCTGGCCAAAGGAACAGAAGTTTGTTTTGAGAGCCGAGCTACATAAATGGCTTCTCAGTTTTGAGAAGGACAGGAGCTCCAAGGTGGACAGGAAAACTATTGACAGAATTCTAAACAGGCTTCAACAAGAAGGGCTCTGCAAATGCAAATGCTTTAATGTCCCAAATGTAACTAATTGTGGTCGTAATCGTAGCTCTGTGATAGTTTTCCATCCATCAGTTCAAGAAAATACTGAAGAGATAGCTGGTGAAATTCATGATAGGATTAGGTCTTTTGAACTAGGACTCCGTGGCCAAAACTTATCGAAGAGGAAAAGCGACGAGCCAATTCCGATATTGAATGACGTTCAGAGAGGTCAAGCTAATGTGAATTTGGATGCGCGAGCTAGCAAATCAGGAGCCATGCGAGCCAATGGGTTTGTGCTTGCAAAGATGGTTCGTGTAAAGCTCCTACACTGTTTCCTTTGGGACTATTTTAGTTCTTTGCCTGGCTGGGACAATGCCTTTTCTTCTATGCATGATCATAAATTTGAGAATTTGTTTGCACTTGAAGATGCTTTTAGAGCCATGCCACTCGAACTATTTTTACAAGTTGTTGGATCTACTCAGAAAGCTGATGATATGATGAAGAAATGCAAACAAGTTATGCATCTTTCTGAGCTTCCTAGTGAAGAGTATAAGCTTCTAATGGATACCCTTGCGACTGGGAGATTATCGATGCTTATTGATATTTTACGCCGGTTGAAGGTAATATTAAAAATTAAATATCACTTCCAGTACCATATTTTAGTACATGTTTCATAAAAGTGTGCAGTTCAAAAAATGAATAATTCTATTGCCTGTGCCTATTCTTATTTTGTAGTTAATTCAGATGGTAAGTAGTAGACTCAGAAGCGATGAAATTGAGGAGAAGTATGCTAATTTAACGCATGCAATGGAGCTTAAGCCTTACATAGAGGAACCTGTGTTTGTTGCTGCTACATCCAATGTCATGTCTCTTGATTTTCGTCCACGTATTCGGCATGACTTCATTTTAACAAATAGAGATGCTGTTGATGAATATTGGCTAACTTTAGAATATTGCTATGCTGCTGCTGATCACAGAGCTGCTAAGCAAGCATTTCCGGGATCTGTTGTTCAAGAGGTATAAACTTGATCTTTTATACCATGGCTTATTTATATACAACAATCGAGTGCATGAAACTAAAAGAAAAATCATTATAACCTACTAAAAATATGTATGTGTGTTACGTGTATATCTCTATCTGCTATCTTCTCCTGTGATAATAATTTCCATCTGCCTGTCTGTTATGCTTAGTGTTCAGAAAATAGTTTCTAACTGTTAGTTCTAGGTTTTTCGCTTCCGCTCTTGGGCCTCAGATCGTGTCATGACAACAGAACAGCGTGCTAAGCTCCTACAGCATATTGCAGCCGATGAGAAGGAAAAACTCTCATTCAAAGAGTGTGAGAAGGTTGCTAAGGATCTAAACCTGACCTTGGAACAGGTAAAAGACATGTTTTGTGTGTGCGGTATATATTTTCTAGTTCACCTGCCTAATTATTTGCAAAAAAAATTATTTAAGACCAGGTGGTAGTTTGGCGAATAATGTTCTTATTGTCCTTGATCTTAAAGATCTTGCCGACTCTTGATTTCTTCAATGTTGCAGCTTGAAAACACTCACCATAAAGTTCGATTTAAAGCTTTCTCGTCCACGAACAGAGACTGACCTGAATGTTTTCTTTTTTCCGTCTTGTATTTTGGGGTGATGTAGCTTATACTTTTCTTTGTTTGCGTACTCCAGGTTATGCATGTCTATCGTGGAAAGCATGGAAGACGAGTGAGATCCAAATCTAAAGATAAAAATTATGCTATAGAAAATAGCCCTTCTTCGTCTTCCGGGAAAAGAAAAAGAGCAACTCTTGTAAAGACTACAGGAGAAGGTGTCAGATCCACAATAGTAGATGGACAAAAGGTTATAAATTCTGCTGCCATTGATGCTTCAAATAGTGAGAATTTTCTAAATTCATTAGAAGGGGACCAAACCCCCGTTCCGATGCATCAGGAGCACAATCAACAAGAAAATGCAGAGATAAGGGGTCTAACTGAAGATGAAGGCCAGTGTTCTTCTATCATCAACCAGCATGCAAGTTCAAAGACCACATCAACTCCTTCACAAAGATTTTCGTGGACAGATGAGGCAGACAGGTAAGCTTGACACATCCAATGAAAGTTCAGTAATCTATCTGTGTTCTATGAATGCTGATCATAATATCAAATCAGTTCTTGTTGTAAACGTCCAATGTAATGCTGGTTTTAGTAGTCTCTCTCCAGGGAATTCATGCCTCGGAGGGCCAATACCTCAAGAGTTCCTTTACTGAGCCAATTTCAATGAACTTATGTTTTTTTATTGTTAATTAATTTCCATATGATTACGTGTTCATTAGTTCATCCATTAAACATTCTCCTATCTAAAATATTTTATTATATCTGATTGATTTACACCACTAACACAAGTATTCTTTGGTCAGGAAATTGTTGAGTCAATATGTTAGACACCGCGCAGCTCTTGGGGCAAAATTTCATGGAGTTAATTGGGCTTCAGTTCCAGAACTGCCTGCACCTCCTTTAGCGTGCAAGCGACGGATTCAAATATTGATGAAAAATGACAAATTTCGGAAGGCACTCATGAGGCTTTGCAATCTGCTCGGCGAGCGTTATGCAAAACATCTAGAAACGAAACAGAAATGTTTACCCGAGAGCAACAGTTCACATGTTCTTGTTAGATATTTATCCCAGGCAATTGGCGGGACGGATTCCAGTTCTGTTGAGCATGGTAAGGATACTTGTTTTGATGAAGAAAAATGGGATGACTTCAATGAAAAGAGTATATGTCAAGCTTTCAATGATGTTCTTGAGCTCAAGAAGATGGCTAAACTGGTAGCCCCTAAACAGACAAGACCTGGCTCTCGGGAATGGTCAAACAGAGATTTAGTTGATGAGGTGCATCCTCATTGCTTACTTTTCTTTTGTCTGACACCATCCTTACAGATTCTTCACCTCACTTTGATGTTTCACTTTTATAGTTACAAACCTTCATATATTAATTTTACTGGAAATGTGTACCATCTCGTTCAACCTGATCTGGAAGGTCTTAATTCCAGTGGTTCTTTCATTTTTGATGAACTTTCAGGAGAGTGAGATGCTTCCACATGCAATTCACTCAGATGACATTCAAAATGTTTCTGTGGATCAAGTCAAAGATACATCTCGACGATCTGGACATTATCGTTTTCATCAGAATTTTAAGTCTTTAGATGAAAAGGACAACGGTAGTATACAAGTACGAAAATCTCTGCCAGTTTCTACTGCTGTAGAACTGTTAAAGCTTGTCTTTCTGAGCATGCCTACTGCACCTGGTATGCCAAATTTGCTGGAAGATACCTTACGACGATATTCAGAGCGAGACCTCTTCACGGCCTATAGCTACCTCCGTGACAAGAAGTTCCTGGTAAAACTACCTATTACTTTCCTGTTGCTGGGCTAAAATTGCTGGCTACTGGCTTTTATTATACGCTTATCGATTTTATGAAGAGGCATATGAATGTCCATCTGAAGCTCTATTTAATAGCATAGCATTTTTAACTTTAGAGTATCATCTTATCTTCCTTTTGTTGGTTCGGTTTTGCTGTCAAAACCGCATTATGTGCATGCTTGGTGTTTGGATTAGACGGTGAATAAGAAACAGTTTTCTTCACCTCTCTTTGAATCAAATTTATTTATTTGTTTAGATGAACTTTATAATTGTACTTGTAAAAGAAACCTGAAAGTTGTTATTTTTATGAGAACGTTTCAGGTTGGTGGAAGTGGTGGACAGCCATTTGTACTTTCTCAAAACTTCTTGCATAGTATTTCAAAGTCTCCATTCCCGGTTAATACTGGGACAAGAGCAGCCAAGTTCTCTAGATGGCTTCTCGAACATGAAAGAGACCTTATAGCTGGGGGAGTTGCTCTTACTTCAGATTTGCAATGTGGCGATGTATTAAATTTCTTTTCGTTGGTTTCGTCTGGTGAACTCTCTATAGCTGTATCCTTGCCTGAAGAAGGTGTTGGAGAACCTGGAGACCGAAGAGGTTTAAAACGTAGAGCTGATGACATAGAAGAATCTGAAGCTGATAGTGCTAAGAAATTTAAGCTACTAGGCGAAGGTGAAATCAACTTCCGAAAAGAAAAGGGTTTCCCTGGTATAACAGTATCTGTTCGCCATGTAACTCTGCCAACTGCTAACGCAATAGAGTTGTTTAAGGATGATTACTCTCGCACCGGTGAACTTCATATCAGGTCAGGAGAAACAAATAGTGGCTGTGATTCTGATGAGATTAAAGAACTTTTCAACTCTACGGAGGCTACTGTCGTACCAGGCAGTCTAGATGATTCTCCCTGGCAAGCGATGGCCAGTTTTGCTAGTTGTAGTATGTCTGAATCTGCAGACGAGCAAATGAGTTTATTCAGTCCTGAGGTTTTTGAAATTGTTGCCAATGCCCTCCAGAAAGCTGGTGACCAAGGTCTGAGCATTGAAGAAGTCAACCATCTGATTGATATCCCAAGTAAGCATCAGGCAAACGCCTTTAACAGGCTTATACTTTTGGATGTGTTGGCGACTTCCTTCAGTGTTGTTTTTAACCTCTGTTTATTCATCTGCAGGCCAAGAAACTTGTGACTGCATTGTAGATGTACTTCAAACATTTGGGGTAGCTTTGAAGGTTTGTCTATTATCTCTTATTGTACAAACACTATTGCTTTTATTAAGACAAAAGTTGCAGTGCTTGGTTTACTAATTTTTCTTTCCTGGACTGTGAACTCTGTTCATATTACACCATTTACAAGTAACTTTTTAAACGGACAATCTTATTCAGGTAAATGGCTATAATAATTTCTGTGTTGTCCATTCCTTCTACCGATCAAAGTACTTCTTGACATTGGGGGAGGGTGGAACTTCCCAACAAGGTCAACAATCACTACCAGCGAACTACCTAGAGAGAGCTTTCGGGGAACATAGGTCAAAAGATGTTGTTGCTAGCGGTTACAGTACTTCACAGAACAAGGGAGAGCATGTGGCTGGGAACAGCCTTCACAAGGTTACAATTCTGAACCTTCCTGAAATGGCTCAAACGAGCGGTTTGCACGAAGCATCTATCAAAGTTCCATCCTTTACTTTTGGAACGGGTATCGAAGGTGAGACAAAGGAATCAACTTCTGAGAAGTTACCTGTGCCTATATTTCCATGGGTAAACGCAGATGGGTCGATAAATAAAGTTGTGTTCGATGGACTAGTTCG
>CM051365.1:16098208-16180561 GCA_028015245.1 Cardamine occulta | reverse complement strand
CCGTGTTCTTGGTTCCGTAATGCAAAATCCCGGTATACCAGAGGTAAATTACTTCTCCATCTTCCACCCAATAAGCTCATACCATCATGGTTTGATTCTCTATGAGTACTAATTAAAACATTTCATATGTGGCAGGACGAGATCATAAACCTAATGGACATACTAAATCCTCAGGTAATGTACAATCTTCCTGTATCCTAAACCTCTTCTCCTATGGTTTCATATACTGAAACTGATCATAATCTCTTACAGCTTCTAACGTTTCATATACGATCTGTGTTTGCTCTCTGATAACATACTGCATTTTATTTTTGTCAATCTCAGAGCTGTAGAAAGCTTCTGGAGTTGATGACACTCGACGGGTATATGAAAGTGAGGGAGATGGTGCAAACCAAATTCTCAGGTCCTCCGTCTTTGCTAACCGGCCTTCTTGTAACGGGTCCTAGAAAACCGGAGCTTATCCGCCGCAAACACTTCTTTGCCAACTCCAAGGGACTTTTTGCAATGTAGTAAAATCTCTCTCTAGTTCAGTCGAAAACTCGACGCCATAAATTATTATTGTTATATGGTGGGGAATTATTATATAGTTTTGTTTATTTGAAAGTCTGCACTTTTTTTTGTTGTAATTGTACAGCTGTAGGTTTGATGGTTGGCCTAATGATTAATTCTAGATTCATGGTGCGGGGTTCATAACTCTATATTCTATAAAGATGATTTTTGAAAGGATTTTAGAAAAGATGGAAGTTATTTTTGATTCAACTAAACGGTCTGTTATAGCTTACAGCTGAAAAGTTATTGGTATTGTAATGATTTATTCCTTTCTATTTAATTAACAGACAAAATGGTTCATCAATGTTTTGTAGTTCACTATCACTGGGATGACTGAAATTGGTAAGAAGTTTCTACAAATAAATATGAATTAAATGATCGACAAGGTTGTAGTTGTTGAGTATTTCAACTATTTCTTTCTAGTTTGTACGCTGCACACTATTCATCACTTCAGTAAAGAAACTGTTTTACTTACTTTTTTTTTGTTTCTTTTTCTACAAACCAATAAATAAATTGATGTAATTAGTTAAAAAAAAAAAGTCAAATAATCTTGTATTGACTATTGAGACGACAAAAATAAAATACATACGGTACTAAAGTGTAAACAGTTGTGTGACAGTGTGAGAGTCTGGAATTATGAAAAACAAGAGTACAATATCTATTCTTTTCGATCATCTTCCGTTAAATCTACTGACGTGTACGGTCCAGATTATTCTATTCTCTTCCCACCGGGAGATTAAAGAAAATGAGAGAGAGAGAGAAAGGATATTTTCTCTCGCTCAAAAAATATTTTCTGGGGAAATTTTACGATTGATGAGAGAAAATCGATAAACCCCTCAACCAAATACACCTTGACACACCTGGTTTCTAATGGCGGAACCTATTCTTTCATCATCTTTATCTCCAAAACCTCTACAATCTCCTAATGCTACGGAACCTTCTCCTGCATCTTCTGCACCTCCACCTTCATCATCGCAACAACACATGACAGCTCCTCCGATTTCTAATTCTGTCAATTCGGCGGCGTCTCTAGCGATGGCTGTAACCACAACCGAAGGCGTAATTCAGAACACTAGTAACAACAATTCGCAACCGAACATGGCGTCTCCGAACTCTACTTCTAATCCAACCGTTGGAGCTCAGATCCCGTCGCCTTCTCCATCTTTGGATCAGCAAACGCAGAGTCAGCAACTCCTTCAAACTCAGCAGAATCAGCAATTGCCTCAACAACAACAACAACAACAACAACAGATTATGCAGCAAATCTCTTCTTCTTCAATTCCTCAATTATCTCAACAACAGCAGCAGATTCTTCAGCAACAACAACAACAACATATGAATCCACAACAAATTCCAATGTCGAGTTACCAAATAGCTCAATCTCTTCAGCGATCTCCTTCTGTCTCTCGCCTGAACCAAATTCAGCAACAACAGCAGCAGCAGCAACAACAACATCAAGGTCAATACAGCAACGTTTTAAGGCAGCAAGCTGGGTTGTACGGTACCATGAACTTCGGTGGCTCTGGTTCAGTTCAACAGAGCCAGCAAAATTTGCAGCAGAACCAGCAGATGGGTAACCCTAATATGTCGAGAGCAGCTTTGGTTGGCCAAAGCGGTCACTTGCCAATGCTTAGCGGTGCAGCTGGAGCAGCTCAGATGAATATTCAACCCCAATTATTAGCTGCTTCGGTACTACATTCTTACTTTACTCTCTTTCCCTTTATTGATTCAATTCAAAATATCTTTCTTTTTGTGGTTCTTGGGATGGAGTGTCAAAAGTGTAGCTTTTTATGTATTTCCTTTAAATTCTGAATTGAATCTTCTCTCTGAAACAAGAATGTTGATATCTTCTTAGATTGGGATAGTAAAGCTGTGGTTTCTCTTAATGTGTGTTCACTTTCTTTATTCTGAGACAAATGAGCTTTCCGTTGTAGCCGAGGCAGAAGTCTGGCATGGTTCAAGGTTCGCAATTTCATCCGGGAAATTCTGGACAACAGTTACAAGGGATGCAAGCAATGGGAATGATGGGATCACTGAATTTGTCTTCGCAAATGAGAGGTAATCCTGCTCTATATGCTCAGCAGCGAATCAACCCGACGCAGATGAGACAGCAATTGGCACAGCAAAACTCTCTTACTTCACCTCAGGTATGAGTACAAAACTCTTATAAGCTTCCTGGGTTACTCACTTACACTTCTTTCTCTCAAATTGTGAACTTGATCATTAGCTACTTGTTATCTTATGGCTGATAGATACAAGTGATTTCTCGTGTTGGACCCTTTCTCTTCTATTGGCTACTAAATTACCTGAATGACGCTGGATCATTCTTAAATTTGACAGATTTACCATGTATTGTAATATCTGACTTATATATGTATAGAGGTACGAATACATTTATGTTGTACAAAGTGAAAATTTCCTGATCCTGAGCATGTGTTTCTTTCTTTTCAAGTAAAAAAGAGTTGCCTGAAAACTGATGTATCCACTTCACTTGGGATTGTGTCTAGGTCCAGAATCTCCAGAGAACATCATCTCTCGCGTTCATGAATCCTCAGCTATCGGGGCTGGCCCAGAATGGACAAGCTGGTATGATGCAAAACTCCTTGACGCAGCAGCAATGGCTGAAGCAGATGTCGGGAATAGCTAGCCCCAATTCATTTCGACTCCAACAGAGTCAAAGGCAGGCTCTACTCTTACAGCAGCAGCAGCAGCAACAATTACCTTCTTCTCAGTTACACCAATCTTCTATGTCCTTGAATCAGCAGCAGTTATCACAGATGATACATCAACAACAGCAACAATCACAAATAGGCCAGGCGCAGATGAACCAATCCCAGCAAATACAACAGATGCAGCAACAACTACAGCATCAGCAACCACAACAACAGATGCAGCAGCAGCCACAGCAGCAGATGCAGCAGCAACAACAACAGCAGATGCAGATTAATCAACAACAGCCATCTCCAAGGATGTCGAGTCATGCAGGACAAAAATCTATCAGTTTAACGGGTTCACAACCGGATGCTACACAATCGGGTACAACAACACCAGGTGGTAGCTCAAGCCAGGGAACAGAAGCAACAAACCAACTCCTTGGTAAAAGAAAGATACAGGATCTGGTTTCGCAGGTGATCCCCTAGTGAACTCTTCAGCTTGTTTCTGTTTTCTTCTCTTCATTGTTGTTTGAATATATGACTCATCCTGTTGCATTATGGTGTTCAGGTGGATGTACATGGTAAATTGGATCCTGATGTTGAAGACCTCCTTTTGGAGGTAGCGGATGACTTCATTGATTCGGTTAGAAGCTAATATCCACTGTTTAGTATTAACTTTATTTTTTCACTTAACATATTTGATTGCAGGGGAAAACTATCTCTATCTTACCTATACTTGATTGCAGGTGACTTCTTTTGCATGTAGCTTGGCAAAGCATCGTAAATCATCTATATTGGAGCCCAAGGATATATTACTCCACCTAGGTTTGTACTCAGGTTTATAATTTGGGTGCTGAGCTCAGGTCCATGTAGTTGCTATTGTTACTTATTTTGCTGTTTGCTCGGTTATAATTTATGCAGAGAAAAACTTGCACTTGACAATTCCTGGATTCTCAAGTGAGGATAAACACCAAACAAAAATCGTAAGTGATTTTCTTTTCTTACACTCTCCAAGAACGTGCACTACTCTACCTGAATGTCCAACAGTGCAAATGATAATTCACACACTCACAAAAAAAGCGTCTGATAGATACTGATCTCAAGTAAAAATTTGTAGGTACCAACTGATCTCCACAAGAAGCGACTTGCAATGGTAAGCTAAATTATATCCATTACATATCTTTGTGTAGAGTCAAATCTGTGGACCTCTCAAGTTTCTTCATTGTGTTGGATTGACAGGTGCGTGCTTTGCTAGAATCCTCAAAACCAGAGACGAATGCAAGCAATTCCAAGGAAAGTATTAGACAAGTGATGGTAAACCCAAATGGTTCAAATCATCTCTTAAGGCCATCACCAAGTTCAGAGCAATTGGTTTCTCAGACATCCGGTCCTCACATATTACAACATATGACACGTTACTAAAAGACTTTAATATAAATGCCTGAGCCAGCTCTCGCTGCTATGTTCATCTTCATGGTAAACATTCTATTATACACAACCATCTTTTTCATAAAGAAGAAAAGCTCGAGTTTTATAGTAATAGTCCTCAACTTTTACTTTTCTAGGTTTCAGAAGTTTACACATCTATGGAGAGAGTGAAGGCACAAGGAGTCAAACTGTATGTATTATATATATAACTTATGAGTCTTATAGGCAATCAAATAATACAGTTATTTTTTTCTAATTATTTTCTTCTTCTTTTTTCATCTTTAGTGGGTTTTTGTTTTTCTCTTTGTAATTTTTTAAAGCTTGAAAGTTGTAGTCCTTTAATGACTCAGCGAGTTCCCTGTCAGTTTTTCTGGCTTTGCTGCATTTGATGCGTTAAATGATGTACAATAATATATATATATATATATATATTACTTAAAGGAAGTGCCATATAGATTCGGTGAAGTATATACAAAATAGAAATCAAACACTTAAGACAAACGAAGTAATCAAATTATTAAGAGTAGTTGGTGCTTCAACGTTAACAGCGTGTCCAGTTTCTTTTATAATCTCTAACCTTGAACTCTGTAAATGCCTGCAAAAGTATACAAATTATGATTTTCTACATTAATTCACGATCAGTTTACGAATATATGCCAAGGAAAAAAAGATGTATAACACTTATTATGGGTTTGTATCATAAGATCGATAATGTGTAAATATTTTACCTTTGCAACCGATAAGCATGCTCCAAGGGAAATACCTTGTCCTTGTCTCCCCAAACGATTAACGTTTTCTGAGTTATAAAATATCAAATTAATCAGAGTTGTATTTTATTTTATTCGTAGATTCGAATAAAGGATCTCGATCCATAGTGTCCTCTAGAAACAGAAGAATAAAAAAAAGCAAACAAACAAGAATAGTGTTTCCACTCTCCAAAATATGAATACTTTACCCATAAACTATACAAACATAAAATAATGTTTTTTCCCATACCGAAACAGTAACCCATCAATCATCACGCCAACTTATTGATATTAAATTACTCTTGATGCTAAAAGTTAAATCACTATTGACCAGAAAACCAAAAGATAGTTAAATCACTAAAATCAATTTTGATAATCAAGGTTAATTCAAAGAAAAAAATTCATTACCTGTGGTATTACAGGCAATTCTGGTTCCTCTTCTCTTTCCAACAAATTCTTAGCTAGCTCAAGAAGCTCCTGCCGATTTTTCTCATACATTACCTATAAGAAAATGACAAATTCTACAATTTTAAAACCTTTGGGTTTATAATTAACGAACAGACAATTTGCGGGACCAGATTCGCAAATAAACAGAAAAAACAGAAACATAAAACACTTACAGCGATGAACTGGGAGAGGACAAAATCTGGAACCCAATCAACGAACGTTAAACCGGTGTTCATAGAGATCTTAATCAGCAACCGTAGATCCATCGGATTTTTCGGAACAAGAATCTTCGAACAATCTCCGCCGTGTTTTTTCATCTCCGCCGTCTTCTGCTTCTGTGTAAACCCCACTCCACTGCTCACAATCACCAATTTCTCCACCATCTCCGGCCACATCTCCGCCATTTTATACGCCACAAAACCACCGTAGCTTATCGAGTACACGGAGACCCCTCCTTCTTCTACGCAACCCAATTTCCTCAATCCTCCGGCGATGCTCCTCGCCTGAATCTCAACGCTCCGATCTAAATTCCTCGAGTATGATTTTCCGAAGAAGACTAAATCAGGGATGAAGAGATTAAACGATTTCGAAAGATCGGACACCTGATGAACGAATTGCCATTTGGAGTTTCCTCCGTAGCCGTGGAGCATGACGAGATTCGGGAGAGAGATTCTGCGGTGGCCGGAGATCCAGAAATGGACTGTGGTTTCTCCGTCGTCTAGATCGACGGTCACGGGTCGGAGATCACAGAAAACCAAGAAATATAGAGATAAGAACGAATCGGCGATTTTGATCAGTATCGGGAAATCGAAGAAACACGAAAACAGGCTTTGAAAAAGAGTAAGAGCGATTGAGAGATAACGACGGAAGAGGTGAACGAGTTTCATGGACGCCATTTTAAAAAAAAAAGTGGAGATCTTTTACAGAGAATGGTGTGTGGCGACAGAGAGTGTGCTTTTAAATTTAAAACAAAGCTTCTACCGGTCTGGTTTATTACAGTTAATGTCCGGTTTAATCTTATTTTAGTGATGTTGATTTAATTTTGGTTCAAACGTGGCAGAGTGCATGTTAAGAGTTTCGACATCTAAAATTCGACAATCCTAGCTGCCCTGTTTATTTTTAAGTCTAATAAATTGAGCTTATATTACAGCTGGTTTATAAAAGAATGTCCTCGCATGAGAACACACACATGGACTGATGTACAAATATAACGTCTCTTTGTTATCTTATTTACGTCAACAAATATGCCCAACTCGATTAAGTCGCTGGCTCTTGTTGGTGAATCATCTGCATCATTGGATCAAAATCAACCAAACAAAGACAACAGTTTTACCCGTTGGATTCTCTTACCAATTAAATGATGGCTTGATATCCAAGTTAGGTTAAAACCCAATAAGAAACCTCTGTCTACATTTACTTTCCTTTTTCTTACTTATATGGAAACACTATTAGGAACACCTCTACACGTAACTCCAGGCTCGGAACTCGGAACCAACAACTCATAAGGCAAAACCCCAGCTCCACATCTATTTCTACGGTCAGGATCACTGTTCCTTTTCTCAATCTCTTTCTCTATCCGTCCAATCTCCGCCGCAAATCCATAAAATGCATCAATGATCTCCGCATCTCCAGTCCAAATCGACGGCTGTTGTCTCTCCCCAATATATTCCTCGTCCGGCGAATGCGTCGACAATGTATCAACCACCGCCATAAACTTCGAAGTCTGCGCCAAACTCGGCATCGACGAGAAGTAATACTTCTCCGGATCGGAGATAAAGCTCGCGTACTCCGGATCCGACTCGTCGGGGATTAACCGCCGCATCAACGGTGGTCGGTTCGGGACGTAGCCGCCGTACGGGTATTGTCCGAAATTGAGAGCAGCGTGTTGCGCGGAGGCGAGCCAGATCAAGGTGGTGATGATCAAGACGAGGTCATCGACAGTTGATAACTCCGGCCACCACTTGGCGTGGCGGATATCAGCGTGGCCGACGTTGATTGATTCAGAGTACCATGATTGGAGCTCGGAATCTGTTTGGATTACGTTCGAGTTTGGGTAGTAGCGATGTGTAAGACTTTGAACGCTCAATGTATTTAAGGATCAGACAACAACAGATGTTACTCTGTTTCTGTCTCACACTCAACTTGTTTCTTGTGTAGCACTCAACGATTTCAATCTCTTCTCTTTACTCTGTTTTGTAATACGAGAACTGTGTACTTTTATTAGATAGATGGACTGTATTTATAGGTTTACAAGAGACACTTTAGACTAAGGGTTGCAGCGCTAATAGACACCCCCAACGTCTGAACACAAACCTTCAACACATAACTACTTGGCGGTTATTTAGATCAATTGAATCTAATTGAAACAAATGATTAAATACTACCATATGTTTATCGACTTATACACTTAATTAAAAAACAAATATGAAGTCTTGATCACTTCCAACACTCCTCCTTGATCATGGCTTCATCTTCACGCCTAATTCTTCTCGTAAAATCTCAAACCTTAACGTGTTTAGAGGTTTGGTAAAAATATCAGCGACTTGAAACTCTCCTCCGGACAATGTTCAAGCTTAATCTTTCCTTCTTGTTCAGCCTCTCTTACGAAATGATACTTGATATCAATATGCTTTGTTCGATCGATGTTGAACCGGATTCTTTCCTATGGCAATTGCAGATTTGTTATCACACAGAATCCTTGTACCTTTTTCAGTCTTGAAACCGATCTCATTTACCAATCTTTGTAACCATATTGATTGGTTTGCTGCAGAGCAAACTGCAATGTATTCAGCCTCGGCCGTTGATTGAGCGATTGTCTTTTGCTTGCTAGAGTTCCAGCAGCATGCACCTGATCCAATGAAAAAAACATAGCCACTTGTGCTCTTCTTATCCTCAACTGAACCACCCCAATCACTATCCGAAAACCCTATCAATTCTGGTTCCTCTGTTCGTTTGAATTGAATCCCATATGTCAAAGTCCCTTTAACATATCTAAGCACTCGTTTGGCTTCTTGAAAATGCTGCACTGTCGGAGATGTCATGTAACGAGACAAGTAAGAACTTGCATACATGATGTCTGGTCTTGAAGCACAAAGGTATAAAAGTCCTCCAACCAAGCTTCTATACTTTGTGGCGTCTTCAAGTTTCTCATCCGAAATTTCCTTCTTCTTACTGGTGAGGAATTAATGGTGTTGATACACTTTTGCAATCTTGCATTCCAAATTTCTTTAGCAGCTTCTTTGTATAGTTTTCTTGTGATAAGAAAATGTCTTCTTCAGTTTGGATTACTTTCATGCCAAGAAAATAGCTCAGTTCTCCTAAATCTGTCATCTCAAACTCATTCTTCATCTCCTCCTTAAATCTTTCTATCTCTTTTATGTTGCTTCCCGTGACTATGATGTCATCAACATATATGCTTACCACCAAAATCTCCTCCAATGTCTTCTTTACATAGAGTGCTGCATCATTTAAGCTTCTCTTAAACCCATTCTTGGTGAAATATCCATCAATGCGCCCATACCATGATCTAGGTGCTTGTTTTAAAACGTATAGCGCTTTGTGAAGTTTGAGAACTTTTCCTTCTTAGCCTTCTTCTCTGCATCATGGTGGTTGTTCTATGTACACTTCTTCTTCCAAATCTCCATTTAAGAGCGCTGACTTAACATCCATTTGAAAGAGTTTCCATCCTTGTTTATCCGTAACAGCCATTATGGTTCTTATTATATCATATCTTGAAACCGGTGAAAAAGTTTCAAGATAATCCACACCATATTCTTGTGTGAATCCTCTAGCCACCAATCTCGCCTTGTGTTTGATTGCTTCTCCACTTGCATTAGTCTTCAAACGAAAGATCCATTTGACACTAATCACATTTTTATTGCTAGTGCATCTACTTATCTTCCATGTTTTGTTCTTTTCTATCTATCATCCGCAACTCTTCTCTCATAGCTTCTATCCAATTTTCGTCTTTCAATGCTTTTTCCAAGGATTGTGGTTCTTCAGCCATCATGAGACACATCTCATGTATAAGCGCTTCTTCTTCAACTTCATTTGCTTGGCTTGTAATATCATGAATTGATCGGTAACCTCTTGGACCAACCGATTCTTCTTCTTCTTCTCTATTTGAAATTTGAAGTTGATTGAAAGCATTACTTACTTGATTTATTTGATCATTTAAATCATTTCCTCCTTCTTGTTCTCGTGAGTTGACCTTAGCTTGTGATAGAATTGCTTTTCTTTCTCCTTTTTCTTCATGACTCCACGTTTTTTCCTCATCAAAAGTCACATCTCTTGATACTTCAACTTTTCCTTCGTTTAGTAAAAACACTCTAAACCCCTTTGATTCGTTTGTAGCCGACAAATATTCCGTGTTTGGCTTTAGTATCAAGCTTTCTTCTTTTCTCATCCGGTATGTGTATGTAACATACACACCCAAAAAATCTTTAAGTGATCAACTCTTGGTTTCTTTCCACTCCATATCTCTAGAGGCGTCACTCCTTTCTCCAATGATTTAGAAGGTATTCTGTTTTGCAAATATGTTGAAGTTGCAATAGCTTCAGCCCAAAACTTGTTTGATAAGTTCTTCTCCTTGATCATTGATCTCGCCATTTCTACAAGTGTACGATTTTTTCTTTCCGCAACACCGTTTTGTTGTGGAGAGTAGGGAGTTGTGACTTCATGGTGTATCCCATTCTCTTGACATAATTTGATGAATTCTTTTGATAAGTATTCACCACCTCCATCTGTTCTAAGCTTTTTTATTCGATTCTCCGATTGATTCTCCACATAAGGTTTGAATATCTTGAACTTTGTGATCACTTCACTCTTGTTTTTCAAAAAATACACCCATGTCATCCTTGAGAAGTCATCAATAAAAGTGAGAAAATATTTGCTCCCATTTATTGATTCGATTTGCATTGGGCCACACACATCCGAATGAATAAGCTCTAACATGCCACTTGTGTTGCTTTGAGATTTTTTCGGAAAACTTTTCCTTGATTGTTTTCCGATTTCACAAGACTCGCATATTCCTCTTGTTACTTCAAACTTTGGCAGATCTTTCACGGTTTTTAGCTTTTGCATTGTCTCCATTTTGTCATAATTTATATGACCAAACCTTTTATGCCAAAGATTTGTTTCTTTTTCCTTTTCTTCGAATGCAACATAAGTCTCTTCAATCGATCCATTCCATTGTATTGGAAAGCTTTTATTCTTCATCTTGATATCCAAAATTTTTCTCTTATTTGGATCTTGAATCATGCACTTGTTGTCTTCAAAAGTGACTCGATATCCATTTGATATCATTTGAGAGACACTTAGTAAATTCCTTCTGAGTTTAGGTACATAGAGTACGTTTTTGATAACATGAACTCCTTTGTTTGTACAAACTTCGTATATCTCCTTTGCCTTCTGATACTATCTTCCCCCCATTTCCAATCTGTATGATGATTTTTTTGCTTCGATCCAAAAAACTGAAGTGCCTTGTATCTTTTGACATGTGATTGGTGCACCCACTATCGACCAGCCATGTTTCTTCATCGAATTTTGAAGTCTCTTCTTCTTCAACGACACTAAAGAGCATATGACCCTCTTCATTTTCATCTTCTTCATCTGATTCTTCAAGGCTTAGATGTGCTTTTTCATTGTTTCTAAACTTGCAATTTCTGGCTATGTGCCCCGGCTTGTCGCACACATACCATCTTCTTACATTTGTTGTGTTTCTTTGTGACCCGCTTTCACTCTTCTTTCTAAAACAATCTACCTCATTGTGATTGTTCTTTTTTCACGCCACACCACATATTGGTCTTCCCATGACGATTTTTGTTTAGCTTGTTTACTCCTCTTGAGCCAAGCTTTTCTCCATAAAAACGCCCTCATTGATACGATCTTCTCGGAGACTTAAACGCTTCTCATGCGCCTTCAAAGTTCCTATCAATTCTGTGACAGAAAAAATTGATAGATCTTTTGTTTGTTCAAGTACCCCAACGATACTTGTCGAATTGTTGTGAATGCGGAGATGAGAATCTTTTGAACCATTTGGTAATCGGACTTCTCTTCTCCATGAACTCTTAGTTGATTACTTAGATTAATCAACTTAGTTGTGAAATCATTTATAGTTTCACCCTCTTCCATCCTCAGATTCTCATATTCTCGCCTTAAGGTTTGAAGATTAATCATCTTCACTTGTGCACTTCCTTGGAATTCCATCTCCAAAGCGGTCCATGCCTCTTCTGCGGTTGATCGGGAGCAATTCTCGGAAAAAATGGATTCTGATACTGCACTTTGAAGAATTTGGAGAGCCATCATATCTTTCATTTGTTGTTCTTCTCTCTCTTTGATCCACACGGTGTACTCTCGGAGAGCGTACTTGCCTTAATGCCATGTTCGACAATTTCCCACAACTTACGTGTCTTCAAAATAGTAATCATTTTGATTTTCCAAAAACCATATGATTCACCATTGAAGATTGGAATCACTTGCTGCATAGTCGTCTCCATAGCTCTGATACCATGTAAGACTTTGAACGCTCAATGTATTTAAGGATCGAACAACAACAGATGTTACTCTGTTTACATCTCACACTCAACTTGTTTCTTGTGTAGCACTCAACGATTTCAATCTCTTCTCTTTACTCTGTTTTGTAATACGAGAACTGTGTACTTTTATTAGATAGATGGACTGTATTTATAGGTTTACAAGAGACACTTTAGACTAAGGGTTGCATCTCTAATAGACACCCCAACGTACAGACACAAACCTTCAACACATAACTACTTGGCGGTTATTTAGATCAATTGAATCTAATTGAAACAAATGATTAAATACTACCATATGTTTATACGACTTATACACTTAATTAAAAAACAAATATGAAGTCTTGATCACTTCCAACACGATGTACGTAGGTTCGGACCCAGGTTTGGATTGCGGACCATAGTAAAAGGCCGTCGTTGGCATATGGATAGTCTTCGATCAAGAGTTTTAGGCCATGCGGTTGTGTTGGGTCAGGAATTGCCATTCCTCTGGAAACAAAAATGACAATGTAGTGTTAGTGCAAACGTAAAAATTGCGTTTAAAACAATCAGTATTGATATCTTTCCATTAAATACCTGCGAATGAGATCAGCAGGGAGGCCTTCCATATCGAAACGCCAACTACTTTTGTATGCAGCGGCGCTCATTTCCATGCAGTATGCGCCAGCAGTGAAGCCTCCTTCGATCACACCATCTGCACTGATCAACGATTGTCTCGCCAATGCATTGATTTCCAACGTGTATCTCATGTGCGGATCCAATAGCTTGAATATTGGATGCATAGCGCTCAATTGCCTATGTGCAGCTAATATAAACGGCTCCAAGCACGCATGGGTCCGTAACCTTTACAAACAAATATAACAAAGCATGTCAATAACTCTGTATTCATTACTTGTTACGTTGATGTATAATTAACATATGTTGAGTACTAACCAGTGATTGACAAGTTGATGGACACCAGCATCGTTAGAACTAACGTGGGCTTTAGCAAGCTGCCATATCCAATTGGAGGTTGCATCCACGGGAGGTGTGACCACACGCTTGGACCGGCGTTTGGCGCCATGGGGAGGGAGGCTTAGCTCAATGGCTACTGGCTTAAGTGTGCCGCGACGAGTCAAGAAGAAAATCGTTCGAGTAGCATAAGCTTTGCGTCCGTCTAGTGCATTGATACTGTCTAGGAACGGTAAGAATGTGTCATGGTAATCCAACATATACAATCTATTATCTTCCAACGCCTGAAATTTTAGAAACGATAAAATTTAATTTAATCAAATTTAGATTAGTTTAGTTAATCCATTGTGTGTGGATTTGTTTAGATAAACGCACTTGTTGCACGGAGAATCCGTCGAGGTGTCCGATGATGTGGTCGGCAGTGAGAGCGGAGTGTTGGGGACCGTAGATCTTGGGGTCAAGATCGCTGACCGGTGGGAAATTCTTGAGTCTCTCGATGTTGACTGGATTGATTCCAGCTATGGCTTGACGTGCGAACTCATCGTCTCGTAGCCATGCGTTTTTATCCTCTGCATTCATTTTTTTCCCAAAAATCAATTAATTAATAACACTGTAGTAATAAGCATGTTTACGGCTATGAATGTTTATTAAATAAAGGCAAACGCGCTTTTTGTTATTCGCAAAACGAGTTAAGAAAAGCACGTGGAACATCTGTTCTATTTCTGCTACTCTCTTGGTAGTTGATAGGTTTTGGTGGGACGAAATTTTCATAATGGGTCCCAGTTACCATAGACACATAAATCGCCAAAAAGAAAGACCAAAAATTAAAGGTAAAAATTTTGGAAATATTAGAGAATGGTTGCTTTTGGAATTGGGATCGGTCAATATATAAAAAATACGGATGTTATTAATTAATAAGTGTGCTTACTCGATAATATTTTGGGAGTGTCGTATTTGAGGAGTCCTTTAGTAGATTCTTGGATGGCATCAACGACGACCTTAGGCAAAGGGAACTTGTTAAATATGTCATCTTGAAACCCTAGCTTGAGTAACAAGCCTTCTTTATAGAGATTATCGATCTCGCCGAAGTCAGCAAAGTCCTCAGCTAAAATGCTGGCCTTGAGCGACGGGATTAAGTGGTGTAAGACCGCTTTAAGCCTCCCTGCAGCGAACGTGTCCTTCTTCGACTCTTCAAATTGCTCGTCTCGAGGCACGTACATTGGCAATGGCTTCTCTACTCGACTCTCAGCTTCTTTATCTGTCAACGATGGAAATAACATTAGAGATTCAACTAATATTGAAATAATTTTCTAACATTTTGTACTCAAAAACATTCAACTATGAATTATACCAGTGAGGGTTGCATGGCGACCGGTACGACACCGTCTAGGATAAGGAATATCTGGGCCGCCGAGTTTAGGACGAGAGAGTTCTGAAGACTTGTCGGGATTTCCAAGGTCGTTGTAAACATCAAAGTCGTAAATTCTGTCTGATAATTTTCTCACTCCACTCCCATCTCCTCTTAGATTCTTCAACTCTTTCTCCCTCAATACTCTTAATCCGTCTGGTGTCTCATTCGGCAAATACGGCTGCGATGACATAACTATTGTCAACAAGCTGCTTTTGTGGTATTATTATTAATGGACCCACCATGACATAATAGTGAACACGATGTAGAAACTGATTAAGATATGTAATCAATTCGCGAGAGATCGAAAATGACGCGTTTTAAAGATCTTGGTAAGCGTTATTAATTAAGTAATTAATCATTTACCTGATTAGTGAAGAAGATTCGTTTTTCCGTGTGATCGTTTTGGGACTGAACCCAAGAATTGCATGGAAAATGAACAGGACCAACTGCGAAACCTTCAATGGTTATACTCTCCAGAAAAAACTCTTTCTGGTGTTTATTTAAAACTGTGATGGCTCCCGGCAAGCCAAAAGCTGCGTCCACGGTGAACTCCGCCGTGTAATGAACTCTCTCTGCCTTCGTTTTCGATTTCTTTGACCAATCCTTTAAAACCGCCGCATTGCTCTTCTTCGGCAAATTCGTTTCTGTTTAAATCAAAGAATTGATTTGTTTTTCTTAGTATTTGGTAACTCATTTCAGATTAAGATATTTATGACGGACACATTTTAAATTATAAAATTTTAGGAATGCTCTGTTTTTGGAAAAACGACTTACTTGGATCAAGTTCGGTGCTCACAAGCTCCAAAACGATGTTTCGACCGATTTTATCAGCAAAAGCATCAAAATGCCTAACAAGAGTCTCTTTCAAATCCTCCTTGTTCTTGCTCCTCACCGTAACCACAGCTCTCACCTTAAATTTCACCGCCGCTTTCTCCTCCTGCTCGCTCTTTCTGTCACCGGTGGTTGTGGCAAAACGCAGCGTTTTGACCAAATCTTCGCTGATGGCTGCAACGACGCCGGATTTGTTTTTTCTTGGTCGCCGATCAAAAGTGTTGATCAAGAAGTGTGTTGACTGTGACTTCTTCTTGAAATGCGACGAGGAAGACGCAAGTGATGACCTTTCTGCTGAGATCAGAGGAAAACCCATTAACTCTTTAGCTAAGGCCATCAGGATGAATGTAATTGATCGATTAGTATTAAATTGGGTGAAGCTTGAGGTTTTATGGTATACTATTGGTGAAGAAGATGGAGTTGAGAATTTATTAGTCGTTGTACGTTCTGGTTACTAATAAATCGGCAAGTGAGAGATACATATATAGAGGGAACTCTTGCCGTCCACACGTTTTTGTTAATTAGACTATTGTCTACGCAAAAATCATGTTTTATTTTAATTTCCTTTTATAATATGTGAATCGTCAACATATGTTCACTTATGCTAATTTACTTTCCTTTTTTTGTCAGCAACCCAGTTTTCAAACTTATTACACTTGTTGAGATTATGACACATTTGCATGATAAATGTTTTCTTCTAAGTGTTGGAAAAGACGTATGTTATGAAATAAAAATCAAACAATATATTAACGTGAAAAGAACTACGTTGTATTTACGTGGCGTATAGTAGTGTTATTACTTGCCCGATACAAAATATGTTCATTAAAATTTAAAATCAGGATTGGATAAAATCAAGTTTTATATAGAGTATGATATTAGTACGATAGTTATTAAAGTACATATCCCATGAATTTTATATTTTATGCATACCTTTAAAATATTTTAATTTTGTTGAATTAAATCAAAATTATCAATTTATGAAAGCAGTTACAGGGTTTTCTAAATTAGAAAAAATATTATACTAACAAACAATTAATTTATTACCATCCAATATATGTGAATGCAGGAGTGGTTTTGCATCTCTCTCTCTCTCTCTCTCTCTCTTTTTTCAATAGAGAATTTAATTCTGAACCAGAGTTCTATTTATCCCTAGTATCAAGTTTTGTAAGTTGCATTACGAAAACAAAATGTGTCTTTAGAAATGATGGAATGAAAAAGGTGGGTTAATTGAGTCAAAAGGAGTTCCGAGTCTGACACGACGCGTATATTAGGCGAGGAAGCAAGGAAGAAACTCAGGTCGGAATCCTTTAGATGGACTATTTTACCCTCCAATTTTCCCAAATTTAGATTGTATATTGGGTTCACCTGAGAATGTTGACCAATCCTCCTTTTATATGACAACGTAACAAAAGCCACGAGAAGTAAATAACTGATTCGAAAAAAGACCTTTGAAGATCGGTTGGTGGTTGTTTTGAGAAAAAATAAGAGATGGGGTTTGGGAGTTATGAATGGTTTTACACACAAAATAATAAAATATCCTCTTTGTTTTTGAATACTTGGCTTCTTAGATTTATTTCTTGTTCTTTAAAATTTGATTTTGATTTTTAGGACTTAAATACATTTTTAATTAATTAATGTTGTTGACCAAAAAAAATAAAAATAGCAATTAATGTTAGCAAATTGTAAATTTTCAAAAAATATGAATTGAGAGTTTTTAAATTGTTGAATTAAGGTTGGTTCATAGTTATGAAAAAGTAGTTTGATATAAAAAATAATGTATTTATAAATGTACGTGAAAAACTCAAAAACCCAAATATTAACAGGATAGATGGGACATAAATGTACTTGATGCTTGGAAGAAGTATTATGCTGTTAAAAAAAGCCTTTATTATTTAAGAAAACCTTATTTAATATCTCACCACATAACCAAAACATGTTAGTACAGTCTTTTCTCTGACATCAACACTCAAATTTTTAATTTCGTAGAGCACACACCTTTTATTAAACAACAGAATGACATACGATGAAATAGTCTATTGATCACTGTTATATTCACCGTTAAAACAACCTTTTTTGGTCTTAACGATTTCCGAAACAAGTGTGTTATCACATATCATATTATTGAAAACAATGTGTTTACTTTTGAAATACCAAAAATGAAAATGTTTTGTCAAGAAAAAAAATTATAAAGTAAATAGGTCTTCTCATCGTTTTATCAATCATTCCCATTTATGCATGTTAATTCTCCTAACAAAACTATATATACGACCACAGCTTTGTCAGCTTATAAAGCCAGCCCCCTTTAAAACCTGCACCGTCCATGAAGATTACGGCTTTAAAAAAATCAAGAACTTACTAAATGAGTAAATGTATAATATGCAACCCAGAAAATAACAGAATCATAATTTAAAAATTTTTATTTTATGATATTTAATATTAATCAAATAATTAATTGTAAATGTCATATGGTTGCGCATATATTATTGTCTTCAAAATTTAAATAGTTTTTCTAAATGTACTTCAAAAATAATAGTATTGAATTGTAAATACTTGAACTGTTGTACTATCCGTTAAGTTAAAAATAGTAGTACTATATAATATGGTAATACAAAAAAAAAAACCTGATTTTTTAACCAATGAGTAATAAGTATTAACTGCACCGTCCAGCTAAAACAATCTAAGAATATGGTTTCAAGAAGTCAATATTTTTGTTGTCAAAGAACTCAAGTAAACTACACTTGCATCTCAATATCAATTTATTGGTTTATTTAAAAGAAAATAAAACAAATTATGAGATTTTGGAGAACTTTGAATCGAATACTACACGAATAAGACGTCTTTCTGATTTTCGGCCAATGATCCATCAAATCTTCCACCGTCCCTTTTTTTATTTATAAAAATAATGTTTTTTTTTGTTTTCTTACTTTTTTAATAACTAGTTATGTTAATACGTTTTAATTTTGAAAGTATTGCTTCATCTAACATTTGTTACTCTACATAATCAACATTCCTCGTGAAATGGAGAAATTTTCAATAATATTGTTCAAATGTTTTATGCAAAACAGTAAATTAAAGAGATGGATCACTAGAAGTCTAGAACATGGGGTAAGTGCTGACATAATAGCTGGATTTGAGATAGAATAGTTAGTTAAACTAACCATCAAGAATTTAATTGAACGGAAAACCCCAAAAAAGGAAATGATTGGAGTTATTAACGTGTAAATAGATGTACACATGATTGCTTGTAATAGATTTGATAGAGGATGGTTTAGATTCTGATTGATATATGAAGATTATGAATCTTACAAGAATAAACAATTTATCATTAAAAAGAAAGATTAAAAAAAAAATCAAATGAGATGGGTTATGTTCTTTTCAAATATTTGGTTAATTTTATTTTTCAATTTCCTAACTGATCAAATTAGTTTTGATATACATAAAACAAAAAACCTATAATCTGTCAAAGAAATCAAACTAATTTATATATTAGAGCCCAAAAAGTAGAGAGAAAATCAAGAGACTGGTTTTTTGTTGTTGTCAGAGTTAATCGAAGTAAGATTTTTGATTATTTAGTTTAATAAATTCTGATTCGATCTAAGATTGGTTGATTATTTAGTTTAATCTAATATATCAAGAGAAATTCGCTTATATTTAGTAGTGAAAACGTATCTAGCAAACTCCTAAAGATTATATTGTATATGATCTCAATTTTCTTAGACGATGCATCTGTGTCTCTCAGCAATAAGAAAAGATTTATATGTCGTTTGAAAGAATACACATGAAATACAATATCATGGTTGTTTGAAAGAATAAACATGAAATACAATATCATGGTTGTTTGAAAGAATAAACATGAAATACAATATCATGGTTATATTCAAGTTTCTGCCTAAATAGAAGTTGAACGAAATCATGAATTCGTACCATCCATTCTTGTAGATATGACAAGCTGATTTTGTTGTTATCATCATCTTCATAGCTTTTTCGGAAGAGGTTTAAATTCCTCAAAGGTTTTTCTTTTGAAAGAAGTCAAATGACGTCTTCCTAGATTTTGTCTTTTTGCACTCCCGACTTTGTTTCACCTAGCTCTCCAAGAGGTCTCTTTTTTTTTTTTTAATCGTTTTGTATTGCACTTGTTGGCTTCATCCACCTACTAGTCTACTTATTGTTAATATATCATTAATACATTAAACAGCTACTAATTGTTTTTGTTTTTCTGAAATGATGGATAAACTACAGACATGTGGTGGACTTTTCTTTTCTTTTTCTGGTTTGATTTGGAGCTTTAATGCTTTATTATATCTTTTTGCTATCAAAAGAGAAAACCACAAACTAAGCTTTATTATCTATTTTTGTTGAGGAGAAACTTTGCCAACTGAGCAGTAGAGCACACGCATTCATTTTAGGACTTGGTTTCTCACATTTGGTCCGTTTGTATCATTCGTCAAACAAAGCATTTCCACCCTTTTGAGATATTCTAGCAAATATTATTAACTTTAGTAACTTATGTTTTTTTTATATCAGTTTTAAGAATCTATAATTCTATTTAAACTCAATCTTTCAGCATTTAAAAATTATATTAACTATAAGAAAACCATATTAATAAACCTATGAAATATTTTTTTTCTTGCTGTTGTGATATAGACGCTTCTATCAATACAACAAAAGACAGCTTAATCTTTAATAATAATAATAATAATAATAATAATAATAATAATAATAATAATAATAATAATAATAATAATAATAATAATAATAATAATAATAATAATAATAAGTTTTTCAGCTTAATAAAATCCATTGTTTCAACTTTTAACACATAATCTTATACCGATCAATTTTTATTTTTCTTTTGTAAAAAGTCATCTCGATCAATTTAGGCTCTTTATTATATCATCTTTCATATTTTCGAAACAGCCCAAAATTGAATACGACTCAAAGCAGTCTCTAAACTTTCTCTTAGAGATTAATCTTTTGTATAATTTGTGTTATATATATATATATATCTATTATCAATAAAAGAAGTTGAATGTAAATGTTTGTTTTGACTATTGACCAATAAATTAATAATAATGTAAATGTTGGTGTTTTCAATTCCTTTAAAATTATAGGTAGGCCCAAATTGGCTAATTTTATAAGATTCGGGTATTAGCCCATTGTAGGGAAAGATATTCCGAATCGTGATTTCTTTCAAACGCGCGTTTAAGTGTTTGCCGGCCGGAGGAGCAAACTCGACGTTAGTTTCCCCCAACAGTTTTCTCTCCCGCATTGACTTGTCAGAATTTCATCGCCAAAATTCTCCTGATAGTCGCCGTATTTCTGTTCTCCGATCAAGTTAATGTCCGGATTCGCTGATCAAGTTGTGTTTGTCCTCCTTGTCGTCTCTGTCTCCTTGTCGCCGGTCAGGTGAGCTAGAAAAGCTAGGGTTTCGTTTCTATTGGCAATTTTCCTTAGTATGAATAATTGAACTTATCGGTTTGTCTGTGAACTCGATTGAAATAGATCTACGAGTTGGGTTTCAATCCAATTGAAAAACATTGTTTCATTGTTTGAATTTCCGATATTGATGAGCTAAAACTGTTAGGTGTTTAGGTAATGGAGCAAGTGGTAAAGAGAGAACATTGGCTATGATAAAGCCAGACGGAGTCTCTGGTAACTACACTGACGAAATCAAAAGGATCATTGTCGAGGCTAGTTTCAGTATCGTCAAGGAGATGCTTACTCAGCTAGACAAGGAGACAGCTTCTGCGTTTTACGAGGAGCACTCCTCAAGGAGCTTTTTCCCTCATCTTGTTACATACATGACAAGGTGGGTAACTTCTATTTAGTGCCCTCATTACCTTTGCTCATCTCTGCTATCTCTGCGTTTGCTTATGTGTTTGAACTCTATCTTTGAAATTAAGTGGTCCGGTGTTGGTGATGATATTGGAGAAGAGAAACGCGGTTTTGGATTGGCGTGGTTTAATCGGGCCAACAGATGCAGGAAAGGCTAAGATATCTCACCCTCATAGGTTTGATCTGTTCCCAAACACTTCTTTTTTTTTTTTTTTTTTTTTTTTGGTCTGACCATTGATGGTTTGGGACTTTATTCATCTAAAATGGACATAGTTGTATAAGTTGTATCGTTTGAAATTGTTATATTTTGACTTTTTATGAATCATTAGGGTGTGTACTATATGCTCTTCCCTTGTTCTTGCAGCATCAGAGCATTATGTGGTAAAGACTCGCAAAGAAATTGTGTACATGGTTCGGATTCAACATCATCAGCTGAAAGAGAGATCAAGTTTTTTTTCAAGAATGTAGTTTCAGGTCTAGTTTCTTCACCCCTCTTGCTTCTTTAAACTCTTTCCAGTGCCTCAAATTCCGTATTATTTGTTATAATCGTTGACTAACCAAAACCATTCCAATGTCAGGTGATACTGCATCGCAACATGATGAACTATAACTCAAGTAAGAAACACACCAATACAAGTTCTTCAACCATATTATGTAACGTTTTAGTTTTGGATTGTAATCTTGTAACCCTTGATTGATCTTATCTATAGTCACGTACATTGTTTCATGACAAGTGGTAACGATTTGGGATTGAAGTTTTTGAATTTTGCGACTAGCAATTATTCTGATCAGGGAGGGATTTATTCACAGTTGTACCAAAACATTTTGTGAAGAGGCGATTTTTTATCACCCAAAATTTAATCATAGAGACGAGCATATGTCTGTAATGTAAACAAAGGATGAAGCCAACGGTTTATTTGTAATTGGATTTCTTGTTTTCTCTACTTTTTATTTTGCGTAACTCAGGCCTAGCCAAAGCAAGTGGCGAAGATGAGCAAAGGCCTTGGAGTTATGGTCTGATAAAACTTGTAAAAACAATATTATAAAATAAGTATAGATAAAAAGAAGAAAAACGTACAAGGGAAGCAGAAGAGATAAATCTTTCCTGAAGTGGAAAACTTTAGTCCCAAAATAGAAATCTAAGTAAGTTACAGAAAAGGGCCTCGTTCCCCCCCCCCCCCCCCCCCCCCCCCCCCAACAATCCTCACGGGCTTCTCCTTTCTTCTTCTTCTTCTTCTTCGATCATCTTTCCTCGTTTCTACTGAATTTGTGATCTCGAGTTTTATTTTCTCCAATCACTCTAATAATAAATTAATCCCATTTTCTGTCTTTGACGACTAGAGTGATGAATCGATTTGGACATTTGGTCAATGATTAACCGGTTTGGCTTATTTGGTTTTCATCTACGGGAATTTGCGTCCGGTCCGGTAAAACCAATATGCACCGGATTCAAAAGGGGTTGAAAAAAGAAATTAAAAAAAAAAAAACTGAAAGTTATATCCAAATAGACAGTAAATGAAACCAAGTGAAAATAGATTTAAAATATATATATATATATATATATATATATATATTTGCTGTTAAAAAATGATTTAACCCCTAATTGCATTAAAAATTAGAGGGATTTTTTTTTGGTTTGTTCTGGTTGGGGTTTAGCCGATTAAGATATAAGTTAATTCGGTATAGAACAAGTCTTGCCCCGTACGTGCTGACGAATTGCATGATGGCAGAGCATCCATGAACTGATTAACAACAGAATAAATTTGATTCTATATAATTTTATATTTCCAGCTGCCTAAAAAATACATATATTTCCAAGTGTTGCTAAAATGGAGTTGAGAAAAAGTAGATGCCAAACACGTGTACCGTTTGAAAATCACAAAGACATCTTAAGAACTCCCTAGATTTTGTGTTAAATCACAATTCAAAAGAGTTTAGGCAACGTATTAGCTGTATAAACCACATATTGATCACTGTTTAAAGTGGTCCTTAATCCTAATTCTTGTTCCAGTGTCCCCCACTTTTTCTTAATTAAGTACATTTTAATCAATTGTGTATGCGTGTCAGTGTTATGTCGCTACAAACATTCGCATTAATGTTTCTTTATCTTTAGTTAATCTCGTTATTGGTAAAGATACGTGTAAGTAGTTATCAAATAGTTTAAGATAGTATTCAGAAAGAAGGAGAAGGTGGTGGGAGAACAAGTTGAAGTAAGAGACAAACTTTCATGGAGACCAAGAAAATGTTTGCTAACCAATGATGTTAATTCATTCGGTAACATGCAATTCTATTGGAGTTTGATAATCATATTATATTTTATTTATTACATATCTTTGTAAGCAAGTTGAAAGACTTTTTGACTAATCCATATATATATAGGTGGGATGAACTTCCATCATGAATATTGCATTATCAAATATATATTATATATCAATGAAACTCTAGTATATGGCATCAGAATCCACTGGATCAAAAAAATTTCAACCTAAAAAGAAGTATTATTTCGTTCATAATCAAAATTATAGTCTTCAAACCTATCATCTCAAAAAGGTACATAAATTTTCAGTTATGCGTTAATTTCTTTACTATACAAGTGTCACAACTCACAACCCCTTTAAACCTTAAAAGAATGTGCTTCTTAACCATTCGACTATCATAATGTAGGTTTTTTTTTGATAAAAACTATCATAATGTAGTTTATCGTACCTTAGGTTAACAAATCTGAAAATATATCATACTGTTTATGTATATTTAAATTTGCAAATTATAAGTTTATAACTTATAGTAGCAGAAACCATAATTCCGAAACTCCTTAAAATTTAAAACTAAAAAATACTGTGAACCTCTTGGATTGGTTGCTTTATTTGATAGGTGATTCTTGTCCGGTAGAGAACATATATAGACACTATTTTTTTTTTTGAATAACTTAAAAGATTTCTACTGTCTAAAAATATATAATGGCCTTGAAAGTCAACCCCACCTGGACCGACAGAAGATTGCCAAAATAGCCTCTGTTCTCGGACACGTGTACATATCTTTCTTTTTTTAACATTCTCTTAATTTGCTATTTATGCATATATGACGTGGCAAGCTTTAATTGGATGACTAGACGTGATTTGGAGAAGTGTGATGGTACCCACCACGTTTCCTTTATTAGCGAAAAAGCGTCACTGCTCTTTATAATTTTCACTTTCCATCTGTCTACTGTCTACTGTCTACTGTCTACTGTCTACTACTTCTCGACTCTTTTCTAGTACGTAAAAATGTATATTTAGGTCTCGTAAACTCAATAATTCGAGGGTAGAAAAGAACTCAATGTTAACTTATACGAAATTTTAGCTAGATAAATATTTTAATATGGTTTAAGTTTTTTTTTACGTATGCACAAGCTTTAAAGAACAGTATAGAACACTTGCGCAACAAAATTATAGGACACATGCCCTTATAAGATATAAGAGTTAAAGACTTAAGGGGACATCGACACGAGCTCTTTTCGTGGATTTTCGTTATTTTTTCGCTCTTTCTTTCTGACTCTTTTCCTCTGGATTGTTTTATGCATTCTTTATTTTAGTGCTGTATTAGTATTTACATTTTTAATATATTTCCCATATTATCTAAGACTATAGTGGATACATAATTGGTGTCTGGTGATCAATAATACGTTGCATATATAGTCGATATTTCTAAACTTGGATTTAACCGGCTTGTATCTATTCTACAATGTTTGACGTTTTGTTTGTATGCTATGAGTTACGACATATTGACATTGAATTGACACGAATATTCATCGTCTAGGTTAAATGCATTATTATAATTTGAGATTAAACCCAAAATAATAAAAATAATAAGAACTGGCACTGGTTCGAAAAGACATTAGAATGCGAATCAACTATAAATTAAATGATCATCGAAATCGATATATATATATATGCATATCAAAAATGTAAATCAGCTATAATTGATGAGATCTATAAAATTGTATTTATAAATATGTTAATATCAAGATTCTCCAATTAATCGACTTCACATGAAAATATAGTATATAAATAAATTTAAGAACTTTGGGATCAAGATAACATAATATATATATATATATATATATATATTTTAAACCTAACATTTAAATTACAAGGAAATGTTTTGATCGGTAGCTCAATCAATAATTTGTTTTTAGATTGGACAACTAATCAAATAATTTTAGTTTAATTTAAATATTACTAATTTGAACATAAGTTTGATTTATTGGATCGAATATAAAGTGAGTTACTAATTAATAGCTGACTGGTTGAATAAAACTGCAAAGAAGGAAAAAAAACTCGAAAATATGTTTGGAATCACTGGTAATAATATATATATATATATATATATATATATATATTTAAAAAGTGAATTTCCATCGTCACAAACAATATAATATCAAATTTTTTGATATACAGCTTTCGAAAATTATAATATTCTTTCTTTTTGTTGTTTTGCATATGCCCATATTAACGCTGGAAATAGGAATGTGCCCAGAAAGCAACCTCTATAACGGATCACAAAAAAAAAAAAAAAAAAATCACATTCAGAAACATGGATACAAGATACTAGTCACAAGTTCATATTATATGTAAGTCATTTTATATGTAATTAACAAAATTCTTGAGAACCCTCTCCGTGTCACCATAGTAACCATTCATTGCTATGCATTTCTAGGGATTCAATTTCTCGTTCTTAGAATTTCGACTGTTAAACAGATCCAAAGTTAGTCTATATATATCGTTAATGTGGCTCCATGGTGTATGAACCGAGATCAAAGCCGTGACGTTCTCTACGAAACACGGATTTATAATTAACTAATTTATTTGGGGGTTAATTTTTTTAATGTTAATACAAATTAATTAATCAAAAAAAAATTAATTAATCAATGGGCCATAGAAGAATGTTGGTGGACTCGTTGGTTACGTGGGAATATGTGCATTAATATGGGTTTGTGAGTTGTATAAGAAGCAACTATGAGATAAAATCTGAATACAAGATTACAAAGAACAGTTTAAAGTTTTTTACTTTAAATTCTCTCTTTGAGGTAGTCAAAGTTTGGAACTTGAAAACCATCAAATTCATCAATTTTACTCCAACTTGCCTAAACCATTTTTTTTCTTTATCCTATAGTAACCAATCTTGATTCACCAATAACTCGAGTTCATACATATATACACTTTGTTCTCTCAGTTACAGAAGATTATCAAAGAAAAAAAAATGAAGGTTAGTTTCATGATCCTTTGTGTTTTCTTCAATCATATATATGAAATAGGTTTCATTGATTTTGTTCCTCGGATGATTTCTGAAATGTTTTCCTCTGGCTTTTATCTTCAGTTCTTCGGGTGGATGCAAAACAAGCTAAATGGGAATCAAAGCAGAACAAGCACTTCTTCCTCTGCTTCTTCTCGTAAGTTTTTACCTTCATAAAACCTTCTCTTCAAGATTCTTGTCTGCTAGGGACATGTGAAAGCAATGCCCCAAAATATTCTCTCTTAGAATTTACTGTCTTAAATCTCAGTTTGCCTTATTTTGATAAGATTCTTGTCTTTTCTTCTTCAATATGTTTGGTCCTCTGAATTTTTTGTGCTGTTTTAAATCTTGTTTATAGATCATGTAAAGCAAGAGCCAAGAGAGGAGTTTAGCGACTGGCCTCATGCGCTGCTCGCTATTGGAACATTCGGTACAACAAGCAACGATGTGAACAAGAGCAGGACTGTTCATGAAGAAATTGAACCGGAGAAGACATGTACCGGGAAATCTGAGCAAGAAGAAGAGCTTTCTTCCTCTGATGATCTTGAAGATTTCACTCCTGAGGAGGTTGGAAAGTTGCAGAAGGAATTGATGAAGATCTTGTCTAGAACTAAGAAAAGGACGTCTGATGTGAACAGAGAGCTCATGAAAAATCTTCCCTTGGATAGATTCTTGAACTGTCCATCGAGTTTAGAGGTCGATAGGCGAATTAGCAATGCGCTTTGCGCTGCAGTGGATTTGTCTGAGGAGAATAAGGATGAAGATATAGAGCGAACAATTGACGTTATTCTAGGTAGATGCAAAGAGATAACAATAGAGGGTAAGAAGAATAAAAAAAAGAGAGACATAAGCAAGACCTCTGTCTCATATCTTTTGAAGAAGATCTTTGTCTGCACAGATGGGTTTTCTAGAGCACCCAACCCTAGCTTGAGAGACACGCTTCAAGAATCAAGAATGGAAAAGGTAAACAACTAAGTGACGAAGTTGAAGTTCAAATATTTGTGTGTTTTTAATCTCAGCCTCTGACCAAAAAGACAATTACAGTTGTTGAAGATGATGCTACGAAAGAAGATTAATGCTCAAGCCTCCTCGAAACCAGCATCATCGACAACAAAGAGATACTTGCATGACAAGAAACCGCTTTCACTGAAGAGTGAGGAAGAAGAAGAAACCAACGAGAGAATAAGTAGTAGCGACGGATATAAATGGGTCAAAACAGATTCTGACTGTGAGTTTTCATCAGATCCTCGTTAAGTAATTTAGTAAAACTCAAAAACAAACAGCTGATCCGATCATCTTTTGATTACAGTCATAGTTCTTGAGATATGATCCAAACTTGGTCTTTCAAGCTCTTGCAATAATCTTATTCAAAGTACAGGTAATTAAGACACAACAAGAGAATATCTCTCAAGTTTTTCTATGTTTTTCTTTATCAGAACTCATGTAAGATACCCTTTCATTTATGCAGATTCAAAATCTTCTTGAGAAGATTCAAAGAAATAATGAGATGAGTGTCTCATTTCTGAGGATAATTTTGTTGCATCTGCAGATTAAGCCCTTGAGTTTCAGAATGCTCTGACTTCTTTTTTTTGCATGATTTGATCTGTGGGCATTTGGGCCCATAGAGCCAAACATGTTCTTGAAAATTACATACATTTGTGTATATGTATATGAAACGTCAAAGTGGATATATGAATACATGTATGCCTATGATTTGTGAAAATTTTAAGGTGGATAACCTCAGCTTATAAAGATTAATATACTTTCTCTTTGTTACATTCTTTGTGCCTTGAGTTTACTTATTATGACAAGTCAACTCTTGAGAGATGAATAATACTTCCCCTTCGTTTCTCCTTCATGTAGTAGTATCATATAAATAAAGAAATTGGGAGTCAATTTTTCCTAGCTTTCTCCAAAGTTTTAAAAATTTAAAAGTTTTTCCTAAAACGTTTTTAAAATGGCTTGCATATACATATGTTTAACAGACGAAATGATCATTTTTTTTCCAAAAAAATACGAAGGTTTGGGCTATTAACTAAGATTGAAAAAACTCAGGAGCTTATGCCAATTATTCATTGAAATTTGAAAAGAGTCATCAAGCTTGAGAAAAAAAGGCTAAGTGAATCCTAAACCACGAAATTGCCTTTATGGGTTGTTGTTGGCCCAAAATCAATATAAGGTTTCGGCCAAGCCCATTTTCGGTGATTTCCCTCTTTTTCAATATATAAAAATGTAAATTTGTGATATTTGTACATAAGGAATAGGGGTGGACATTTTAACTGAATCGAACCAATCAAATTCAATCTAAACCGAATTGAACCAAAGTTTACATCCAAACTATTTGGTTATGTTTTTTAACCCGAATGGATCGGTTTAAACTGAACCGAACCGATAAACCAATGTGCTTTTTTATTTAATTAATTAAAAATATTAATAATATTTATGTGATCCTTATTCTTTAATCCTTGGGTAAAGTAATTCCATGTTTGATATTTTTTCCTTTTCTAATATAATTATTAATGTAAAATAAAAATTTATTAATAAATAGTTTCATTTGAAATATTTTTGTTGAATTTGGTTAGAGTTTTTTTGAAACCGAACTTTAGTTTTATGAAGTTTGAGAATTAGTAGACCAGGAGAAGTTTATAGATTTGTTTACTTAATTAATAAGTAGTTTGTTTACATATTGACAATAACTTTAGCTTTGTAATTTTGTAATTGATTTGTTTTTCTCAACCGAACTAAAATCAAACCGAATTAAATTAAACTAATTAAATATAAACTAAACTGAACATAAACCAAACCAAAGTAACTTTAGTTGAGTTTTTTTTAAACCAAATTAACTCAACCAAACTGAACTCAAACCAAATCCAAACATAAACCAAAATGTCCACCCTTAATAAAGATAGATAAGGAAGTTATTGTAACTAGCGATTGGACTTGGAAACCAAACCGATCCCAAAAAAATTGAAGTGAAAAAGTTTATCAATCGAAAATCAAACTAAATTTTAAAATAATTCGAATGGTGATAAATTGAACCAAACCCGAATTGTGTGCATTAGAACAACGGACTAAACCGAAATTCATTTATATATTTTTTTTAACCAACACCAGCTTGGGGAAAAAATGCAGGATTCTTCGGTGAATAATGATACAATAATTTTAACAAAATTAAACATAAGACAAAGTTTCAAAAGTCTTGTGTTCAGTGAGATAGTGTCGGATGGTTGTTTTTTCTTTTTGAATATATTCATTAACAAAAAAAAAAAAAAAGAAAAAGAAAAGAGAGATAGTGTCGGATTATCACCAATTTACCATAGTTCAAGTAATCGAAAAGGTGGAATCTCTGATGAGGTAAAAGCTGAATGACCTGATTCGAGGGTGAAACGGGTCAAATTAAAACATAGCTTAATATCTAATGTGATGTTTAGATTAGATGCGAGGATATGTCACTCACGAAAGGACCCCCATTCACTTGGCCCTGGAAGTGGAGTACGGATAACGAGTTACCAAACCGGTTCAACAATTTATCGGTTCGATCGATTGGTCAATCGGCTCGATTTGCCACTATCTGACTTCATTTAGCGGCCCCCAGCAGGCAGCAACAACACTCTTTAACTTTTTTCAAACTTTATTTATTCTGTCTAATTAATTTTCCCGAACACGTTTTTTCGAACAAGTCGTATCTGTTAAGCAACATATTGGTCTGGTGCCATCAATTTATTTTTGACCAAACTGATTAGGTGATCTAAAGATTTCCCCTTTTTCTTTCTTTAGGAAGTGGGAAAAACGCGAATCACACATTACTGTTGCGAGTGCGCCGTACAGATTTCGATACGTGTCGTAATCTTAACGGTCTATTCTATTTAAACCACGTTTTTATAAAATTATGTCAGATCGGGAGACTTTGATTTTTTTTTTTTTTTTTTTTTTTGCACATGAAACTTCGTAGGGGTTAGGCGCTTGGGCCCACATACTATTCAATTAGAATTGCCGTTAACTAACGCGAGGAATGTTCCTAATGTCTGAAAAGGTCATGCTCTTAGTTTTAATTACGCTGATACCACTATCAGTATTAGACTTGGAATGACTTCATGTGTAAGGGCAAGCCTTGTAAATACGAGCAAATATATGAGTCCTTTACGGAACTTTGACATTGTAGTTAACGCCATTTGCCGTCTCTTTATCATTTTCTTATTCTTTTAATCTTTACGCGTCAGGAAAACGTGCGGAAAATTCCAACTGAAATCCAAAATTGTTTAGTCCAATTTTAAAATCTGGCCGTCGATCAACAAATAAACTATACCAAACAAAAAAAACAAAGGTGAACATATTTTGATGATAAGACCGGCAATAAATTTGTTATACCAACTAATTAAGAAACAATAAACAAATTACTTGCATAGTAATGAATTGTTAACATTAACCATGAATGAAATTCCTTTCCTTTACACGTCGGTGATATATGAATATTTAGTAACAAATGTGTTGAGATGGAATATTACTAAATCTGATCTAATCTAATGACTCCAACTAATATGTTATTTATTTATTTTGTTATTGTTAGTGAATTATACAGACAACTTAATTTGTTCAATCAAAATAGAATTACCATTAAGTATTTCTTTTGTAATGTATAAAATAACATATATTGAAATAAAACAAAAATAAAAAAAAAGTTTTTTTTTGTTTTCTTAAATTTATTTTTATTGGAGGCTACTAAAACCACACAAACTTGAGTTTATAAAACATACAACAAGAGCGTGCTCGACATATCCCTCTGCTACTCTCCCATTTAACGTTCGCAAAAAGAAAGAAAGAAAGATAATAGTTTGTTATTATCATATTCAACATGTCGAGAAATGAAAATGCGGCGGAGAAATCCAATTTTACCCGGAGATGTAGTTTGCTCAGCCGTTACTTAAAGGAAAACGGTAGTTTCGGAAACATAGATCTTGGGTTGCTCCCAAAACCCGAATCTGATCTCTTGTTGCCTGCAAAATCCGATCTACCAGGTACTTTATCTCTTCCTAGATTGAATTCACTTCTGTTTTTTTTTTTTTTTTTGTTTCTTTCTTTAGTTGTAACTTGTCAGTACCATCCTAATTACCAAAAAAAGAACAAAGATAAATCAGTTGTGTTTGGATATTGATTGACATACGTTTCATATAAAATCCCAAACAAGATGTTGTCTCTCACGGAAATAAGAAGAAGTTATTTTTCATTAAAAAAATTATTCGTTTGATTCTTTCTGACAAAGCTGAGATATATTAAATTGTTCACCAAAGTTTTTGTTCTCTCTTTAATCTTTATCCAGGGATGCAAAATGCGATGAAGAAGGCAGAGCATTCCGAAAGCAAAGATCCCGACTTCACTCAGAGGTTTTCAAAAGGCGAATCCTCTACCTCGTCTGGAGGCAAAGTCAAAGATGCTGACCTCAGGTCTATAATACTCTCTTAGACTTTTGATTCTTGCGAGATAACGTTGGGTTTTTTTTTTTTTTTTTGGTTATTGGAGATTCGAGAAAGAAAAACCGGTTTTATAATGAATTTGTTCTGAAATCGGTGTTTTGGTTTACAGTGAAACAGAGCCAGGAAGTTCGCAGCTGACCATATTCTTCGGAGGAAAAGTTATCGTATACAATGAGTTCCCTGCAAACAAAGCTAATGAGATCATGCAAGTAGCAAAACAAACCAAGCCTGTCACTGTGAAATACATTGAAACACAAATCAATGTCGAAAACATCATCAACAACAACAAAACCAACATGGTTCTTCCTGATCTCAACGAGCCCACAAATTCTGCAGAGACTCATCTTAATCACCCTACAAAGCAACAGCAGCAGCAACAGCAAGAACAAAATCAGCTCGTCGAACGTATAGCACGTAGAGCTTCTCTTCATCGATTCTTTGCTAAACGGAAAGACAGGTAAATCAACTTGACCATTCTTTCTAACGTTCTTTGTTTTAATGTTCCAATCACTTCTAGTTATAGTTCAAGAGATTATGGATTCGTTAACATAAGCTCTCGTAAATTATCATTGTAAATTTACATTATTATTGTTGTTTCTATTACAGAGCTGTGGCTAGAGCTCCGTACCAAGTTAACCAAAACGCGGGTCATCGTCGTTATCCTCCCAAGCTAGAGACGGTAGGCGGTCAACCGCTAGAGCCAGGACAGTCATCACAAAGACCGGATAATGCTGTTGCTCAAACCGTGACCCATCCCAAATCAGATGGTGATAAAGATTCTATGGAGATTGAAGAAGGCCAAAGTTCTAAAGATCTCGAACTAAGGCTATAGTCAAATTTGCTCAATATATTTTTAGGAACTGAGTTTTCTTTTTAGATTAACGTTTCGATCCCCTGACTCAATTAAGTGATTTATGTTTTGTACTAAAGTATGTAATCATAATCTAACTTGAATATTCATAAACGCAACAGTAAAATTTAGATAAATAACATACTTGGGGGTGAAATTACAAAACCCATAAATACCAGGACTACTACACTACACTAAAATAGAAAAGAGAGACTCGAATCAAGAACATACCTAACCTAGGAGTTGTAAATTAATCTGAAGAAACCAGAAATAACAGGAGGATACATGTCATTTAAATAGAAAATAGAGAGTTAAGCCAGGTAGATTAGAAATTAAAGAGACTCACAAAAGAAGACCAAGAGAACACATAGAACCAACTTGAATATTAGGAATATGATTGTAAATGTGACCAAGGTAAAGAAGGGTGAAAGTGGATCTCATTAGTTTTTCTAATTTACTTAGGGTGTAACTCGTGAAAATAATAAGTTGATAGGGTGTATCTTTATTAACTCTTAATTTGGGGGTGTTATTTGTGATAAGTTGTCAGGTTTCACTTTCATTGAAGGCGTGTCTGCTTTCGACAGTGATTGGGCTTAAGCTATTACTTAACGTGCTAAGACTTCATTGGCTGTCTGTTTTAATTTTTTTTACAACCTGTGACTTTAGCTTATCGATGTAAAATATTTAAAAATAATCAAATCTAAAAAAATTCGTAAGAGCCACTCGATTGCTTCCTTCGCTTTCTATCAAGAGACTTCCTTTATTTTCTTCTTCTTCATTTTATTTTCCTTAATTTTTTTTTGTTTCTTTTCATTTCTCTTATTTGTTCTCGAACACCGAAAACATTTTCGAACCCTAAAAAAGACAGAACACGGTGTCAATTTCCATTTCCTGGGGAAAAAAGTAAAATTCAAAGACAATAAAAAGTTTGCCGGAGAAAAATGCAGAGGTTGAAGCAGCAGCAGCAACAAGTGATGATTCAGCAAGCTCTTATGCAGCAACAGTCTCTCTACCATCCTGGACTCCTCGCCGCGCCTCAGGTTTGCTCTTTTCTTTTTCCATTTCGATGCTCGATTTGTGTTTCCAAAGCTCGAATTTACTGCTTCTTATCTCTACCCTTGTGTTGTATAAGGGCCCCGGATTAGAAAATTTAGATTTCTGGTCTCTTTCTTTTCTCAAAGTTTTCTCCTTTATTTCATTTTCTATGATTGAAGATTTTTGTTTCGAAAAAGTTATGAAATTTATCACTAATAGACTCGCTTCTCGTGATAAGTAAACCTTGTGTGTCTATTCCTTGAAAGTTTCTATAAATGTTTGTCTTATTATTTGATTTTTTTGGTTCAACAACTCCATGAAAATCTTTGTGATGAAACTGATTCGTTATTGTAGCTTAGTCACTGGGACATTAGGAAGTAAGTTTTTCCCTTTATTTCTTTCTTTTTCATTTTCTTTCGTTTCCTATTTTTTTTTTGGCCTTTTTGCAGATAGAACCAATCCCAAGTGGAAATCTTCCCCCTGGTTTTGATCCAACTACTTGCCGCAGTGTGTGAGTGTTAGGTTTTTTTTCCCTTTTCGGTATTTTTGTTTTTCATATTTATGTATGTTTTGTGTTTTTTGCTTATTGTCTCAGTAATTAGCTCTAGTTTTCTCAAAATTAGTCAGGTTGTATGCATATTGTTAATGATTGTGGAGTTGAATAAGTTTGTCAAAAGTTTTTGTATTCGACAACTTTTCTCTAAATTCTTACTTCTATTGTCTGGAAAAGGTGATCCTTTGTTATTATGCTCCTTCATTGGTGGTAAATTTCGTTGAAATTAAGGAACTTGCAGACATGCTATTTTTTGTTTTTTGTTTCTTGCAGGTACGTTGGAAACATCCATATTCAGGTGACGGAACCTCTGCTTCAAGAGGTTTTTGCTGGCACTGGTCCTGTAGAAAGCTGTAAACTTATTCGGAAGGAAAAGGTTAGTGTTATGTTTCTGATGTATAGTTATAGTCTTGAGTATTGGCCATGATTGATACATATTTTCTGATGTTTTGATTTGAAAATGAGCAGTCTTCTTATGGGTTTGTCCACTACTTTGATCGAAGAGCGGCTGGTCTTGCAATCCTTTCTCTCAATGGAAGGCATTTGTAAGTTTATGGACTTTGATTATTAAGCCTTTGGCAAATTTAGCATGAAGAAGATACTCTGTTTTCCAAGGTTTGGATTAGATTACATTGGTTAATGTAATGTGCAGGTTTGGGCAGCCTATCAAGGTTAACTGGGCTTATGCTAGTGGCCAGAGGGAGGATACATCAAGTTGGTTCACACTCTTATGCTAGACTTTCTCACTAAAATAAGATTTTAGGTATTCTATTGGTGAAATAACGCACTTCTGCGGTTTTCATGTGCAGGTCACTTCAATATATTTGTTGGGGATTTGAGCCCGGAGGTTACTGATGCAATGCTGTTTAATTGCTTTTCTGTCTACCCGAGTTGCTCGTAAGTTTTGTAGTTGCACAATTCTTATGCTATCCTGAGCATTCTTGTATGAGAATGGAAGTTAAAGATTTGTGTAAAATCTTCTGACTATTGCTGCTGTATGTAGGGATGCAAGAGTTATGTGGGATCAGAAAACTGGGCGTTCAAGAGGATTTGGATTTGTTTCGTTCCGTAACCAACAGGTACTAGCTTGTATAACTCTCAGTCCTTGTGTTTAGATTGGCTTTTACCTTAGCCGTTTATTGATTGCTGCCATTCTTGTTTCCTTGTACAGGATGCCCAGTCTGCAATAGATGAAATAGGCGGTGAGTATTGCAATATCTTTTGCCCTTGATTCTTCAATACCTTTTTTTTTGCTGATTGTAATTGGTTGGAGATTCAGGGAAATGGCTTGGTTCCAGGCAGATACGTTGCAACTGGGCAGCAAAGGGAGCCACTTCTGGTGAGGACAAACAGAGCTCTGATTCCAAAAGTGTCGTGGAACTAACCAGTGGTGTGTCTGGTATGTTTTAACTTTTAACTATTAAATATAAAATAGAGAATTGGTAATTTTTACCCTTTGTTTTTTATACATTTGGCTTATTTGTTTCTACAGAGGATGGTAAAGATACTAGTAACGGTGATGCTCCTGAGAGCAATGCTCAGTACACTACTGTTTACGTCGGCAACCTTGCTCCAGAGGTAAAAAAAATAATAAAAAACATTGTGGTTATAGATATTCTGGTGACTTAACACAACCATCATCGATTCCTTTTATGTTTCTTGGATCAAACAAATATATTTTTGTTCGATTTTCCAGGTTTCCCAGGTTGATCTTCACCGCCACTTTCATTCCCTTGGTGCTGGGGTCATCGAGGAAGTCCGTGTTCAGAGAGATAAAGGTTTTGGATTTGTGAGATACTCTACTCATGTAGAGGCAGCCCTCGCTATTCAGATGGGAAATACACATTCCTTCCTCGGTGGCAGGCAAATGAAGGTAAAACTAACCAACTCAAATTGCATTTTTTCTTTGGGACTTCACCAGTCTTTCAGTTTGGGAATGCTAAAAATCTTGCGTTTGTTGTTTCCACAGTGTTCTTGGGGAAGCAAGCCAACTCCACCAGGAACAGCCTCAAACCCGCTTCCTCCACCAGCTCCTGCACCAATCCCGGGATTCTCAGCCAGTGATCTCTTGGCTTACGAGAGGCAACTAGCCATGAGCAAGATGGCAGGAATGAATCCGCTGATGCATCACCCGCAGGGACAACATGCTCTTAAGCAAGCTGCGATGGGAGCCACTGGTTCAAGCCAGGCTATATATGACGGTGGTTTCCAGAACGCTCAACAGCTCATGTACTACCAGTGATTTCTTCCTTGAAGCCGTTATATGAGTGAAGACCTTTTTTTGGTTATGTAACGAGTAACGACTTTATTATCCCTTTTTCTTTTCTTCTTACTTGTGTTCTTGTTATAATGTTATCATGTAGCTGTGAGTTTGTGGTTTGTCTTCCACGGTTTTTCTTTTGTTAACTACAGTTTCACGATTTTGCACATTATCAATTTCTTTCTCTTTCATTACTTTGACATAACTTATTCTTATTTCTTGAGTTGTAAACGTGATCTTAAATCTTATTTAGAACCTGCAACTGTAAACCGATCGGCGCCACTAGGGAATTTGAAGTTTTTACTTTGCAAAATTATGTTTATCTCATTTCAATATATATAAAAGAAATCAACAATATCGTAGTTAAACCGAATCAAGTACTTCTCCTTCAACACTACAAACTTTGTACTTGTGCTGTTGTAAATGAAAACATAGAGAGTTGGATTGCGTTTCTCTGTTATCTTGGCTTCGATTCGTTTCCTTTGCTACGGAATGTAGAAAGTGAGAAGAATGATCGCTTAAATTCACCATCTTTCACTTTAAAGCTGTCCTGATGATGATGTCCCTGAATCGAGTTGTTAGAACCTACAAACACAAACCACAAAGCTATGATCAGAAACTTTAAGACAAAAATATGAATAAAAAAATATCTTACCTTGTTCATCTTCAGAAAGCTGACTTTGAGAATATGCCATTCTTGATTTCCTTAACTCATCCGATGATCGATAAGCAAAATCATCGTCTCCTTCAGATGTTGTTACAGAAGCCCAATCCATTAGACTATCCGCTGCACGATTTTTCTTCCCAAACTTAAGAAAACGTTTGATCCCTTTCGTCAAATCCTTCCGAGAGTTAGGAACAATAACAGGACTCTGAGCTGTTGTTCCCCATTTCTTCCTCATTCTTGAACTCCAAGAAGCTGGACTTCCCATGGGAGAATCATCCACTGAAGCATCAACATCCGAATGCTCGTGTGGATAAGAGAATGCGTGTTGCAAGTTTGAGTTCCATGAAAGAGGACTGTCACTAGGTGAATCCATCAACGAGGCAAAATTATGCTGCAATGTTGAAGAAGGTAGAGTATTCACCGGTAAGTCTATGTGAGAAACTGATCTCAAAGAAGTGAAATTTTCATCCTCTGATGAGTCGTCAACTTTTTCATCACCAATATCCTCAACTACTAGAGTTTCCCTTTCTCTAGCTTCTTCCTCTTCTTCTTTGACAGGATCCTCCAAAACTTCTTTTTCTTCTTCTTCTTCTGCCTCGGAGTCAATGTTATCAAGTTCTTCATTTTTCAAATTCTCTTCTGATCCATCATCAATGTATGTGTTCTGCTTCTGATTCCTCTCTTTGTTGATCATATCCTCAGAATACAGAGTTGTCAATTCTGTGAATTCTATGTTTGCAGAGAAGCTTTTTTTTAGTGATCTTGGTCTTCGGGGGATAACAGGAGCCGGTATATCTTCCTTTGTAGTCTTCTTATTACTACTACATCTCACCTGTGTTCGCATCATGGTAGTAGTATTTCTAACAGCTAAAGAAGATGGTTTTGTGTTTTCCTTTTTAAGATCAGAGAATTTGGGAAGAGAAGATTTTGCAACCAAGTTTGTCTCTGATGTTCTTCGCCCTTTCCCGGAAGTATTAATGTTTGTGTTTGAAACTTTACCTGGTGGTTTCGAGACTCGAGAGCTCCGGTTTGGTGATGGAACCTTTCTAACTTGGGAACTCCTAGAAGCACTTTTTCCACTTAATGGCTTATCTTTTTCATTTTCTTCTTCACTCTGAAATGAGCTTTGTAGTGACCTTATAGGATGCTGTAAAAGATTCAGAAGAATGACTAAATCCAACTGCAAAATAGTTAGACAAAAGTTTGTTACCATCAATCAGAGAAACCAAATGTCTTTGGTACCTGGTACTTCTTCGTACTTGTCCGAGCATTAAAAGATCTGAATTTTTCTGCACGTTGGCGGGTATTTGATATTGAATCCTGCCTCTTCACTGAAGCAGCAGAGAACTTAGCCTTCATCTCGGTTCTACTTTGATCAAGAGCTTCTTGCATTGACTTCAACTTAGTTTCTTTAGAACTCCATTCTTCTCTTAGTTTTGCATCCCTTTTCTTCATATACTCTTCATACAACTTGCCTTTAGAATCATCTGAAAATCTTAGGTCAGATTTATTCCGCCGCATTACAACATTCCTGTTGTCTTTACCGTCAGCAGCTGATTGATCCACTGGAAGAACCCGCAGGTTATGCTTGGAGAAAATCTTTTCAAGCTCATTTGCTTTCATTTTCAACTCATCATTCAACCCTGAAGAGCTTTCTCCAGACATTCTTGTCCTTTGAATTTGATCCACCGATGTCGCACGAACTCTATTATTGTTAAGTTTCCCAGCTGAATCTACATTCACAAGACTAACCTCAAGATCATCCTCTACACCAAATGATTGTTGTCTCTGTTCAGACCCTGCAGAATCATAAAGTATGTACAGTTAAAAGCTATCAGTTTTAGTATTCAAAACCTTGAGTTTTATATGATTTTCAAGATCTTGTAAATTTCTGTATATATTCTCTTACTCTTCTGCTAAAACTAACCTGCAGAGACTGGTTTTGGAGAGGTTGTTAAGGCTGGTTGCTTATCTGATGGAAACAGCTCCTTCTTCATGCCTTTTGATTGAAGTTCATCACTTTTGATATCAATACCACCTGCTATATGAGCTGACCGAGAACGCAAATGTCGACAAGGGAACATGACTGATGATTGTGCCACATTGTGGGACTTGGATGCATAGCTTTCCTCTTCTCTCTGTCTGGAATTGTCATCAGCCATGACGTCCCTCGGCCTATCAGTCTGGTTTTGAGACTCATCAGATTTAGTAGAATACACATCATCATCGCCCTTTTTATTGTTTTCTTCAGACTCCTTTGGCATTGTGGCATCAGGATTTATAGACGATGGTGTACTCGAGGGAGCTTCTTCGGTGTCAGACTTCTTTCCATCCAATGTCAAATCAAAGCTCATGTCACTAACAATACTCCATCTTCTTAAAATAGACTTTTTAGGGAACTCAGGAGCAGCTGATGAGACATCAGAGGAAAGTCTCCTCAATTCTGTGGATTTAGCAACAACCACCGGTTTATTTCCTCCAGAGCTTGAGTTTTCCTTTTGCTTGCTCTCAAAGAGGTTAATCCTATCTTGTACGCTAAGTCTCCTTGTATGATGACTGGTCTTAACTGTAGAAGATTCATCCAAACTCTCTTCTTTTTTCTCCTCTTCATCATTCTTTGTGCTCTTAGTACTTTGATGTTGACTGATGATTGTTTCATTGGCTGATGTTTGTGTATTGGTATTCAGGTTCTTGGTGATCAGTTCTGGTCTTCTTTGCGATAGTGAAATATATTTTCCACATGATTCACTGATAAAAGAAATATATTAGGATCAGATTCGAAACATATATAGTTGCAAGAAAAAAAAATCTTGCTTACTCCAAGTGATGTGCGCCGAATCTATCTGCAAAATGTTGGAGATCAGAAACAGTTTGAGGATTAAAACCATTAGATGACGCGTGAGCAATTGCTGTGGTTAAGTTCTTTTTAATTGCCTCAAGTCTTAAATCTATAGCCCTTAAGAGCTCCTTCCTGTGTATAAACAGAGACAAGTGATCAACAAAAACAATGTTTAACAAGCAAGTTGACCCAATATAAAAGCAGAGACATTTACTTACTTTGTTGCATCTGCTACGCCTCCATCTTCTGAAACAGAGAGGGAGAAAAAAAAATTAGGATCAAATTTGGTCGTGAGTTTTGAATTTGATCAATGTAATGAGAAATTAAACATACCTTGAGTATATAATGTCCGAGCTGCTTCCAACTGTGACATTTCCAAATCATGTGTATTGACTCTTTCCAAAACTTCTGGACTATTAACAAACTGAACAAATCTGGAAACGAACAATAAAAAAAAAGGTCAAAGATTGTTAAGCTAACGCAGATTTTTGTGTAAGAGTGAAAGAGAAAAATGTTCTTAGAGACCTGTCGAGTGTTCTTCTTGTGAACCAAGAATCGCCATTTTCGCTTTTTTCCACTTCCAGTCTAAAAGAGGATTGTGTTCTCTGTGAAGCTTGCGATTCAAGAACTCTCAAATGATTCACGAATGGTTCTATGAGTCCTGAAGCCAGTTTCTCATTTTCTCCATTACAGGATACAAATAGTTCGCATCTATAACATAGATATTAAAACTGAGACCACAACTAGAAGCATGATCATTTGTACATAAAATATTTCAGTAAGAGAATAAGATTTACTCACCGCGAATGTTTTGGAGAAAGCTCAAATACAGCATAGTCAAGAACAGCATCAGCCTTCATTTTTTCACTCAAGTGAAAGTCTCTTTCTTAGACCAAAATGTGAATCATTCAAATAGATTATATCCTGAGATTGCTACGATCTTCAATATAAGATTCTCAATCCTATGCCAAGAAACCTGAGGAAACAAAAAAAGAAGTAAAATTGACAATTAACCAACGAAGCTAGACAATCTCATGAGACTTAAGTAAAGTAAATATAGCAATAAAACTTTACTCAAAAAAAGAAAACGAATCAGAAATTAATTAAACAACAACTCCATAACTATAAACCATAAATCTCCAGAGATTGAAACCGATGTTTCCCAGATCTGATCCAACGCTAAAACCAAAAAGAAAATTCCAAAAAAATCTCAACTTGACACATCCAAGAAAACAGAAAATTCAAAATTCCAATTCTAAAAAAATAAGGAAAAATCCATTCCTGGAACATGCTAAATTATGCCAAACTGCATAATCTGAAAACAAAACTAATCAAAAGCAAAAAACTTGAGCAAATAAAGAATCAAACTTACGACATAGAGGATCTAGCATTGAACTGAATGCGATTTCTTCCGATGACTCTCTAAACTTAAGTAAACTTGAGTTTGAGTACTTATTGTTACTACAATGGTTTTTGCTAAAGAATGCAATCTTTTTTATCTCTCCCAAAATAAAGAAGAGCTTTGCTTTAGCTATCTCTTTCTCCACGAAACTCACACTCTCTTTCTGTAGATACTGTAGATATATAACGTGTAGTGAGAGAGAGAGAGAGAGCTAAGCTTCCTTCGGACACATTTCACCTTTTTATTTCCTTGGCGTAACAGTCTGTAATGAAAAAAAATACGAAAGACGCAGGAGTCAAGAAGAAGAAAGATGATACCCAACCCTATACTATTTTACCAAATTACCCTCCTTGTCAACCGACTTGAAACAAACAATAACAAAACCCGGTTTGGACCATGCTTCCTCCAAATTTTTCAAACTATCATAAGTTAATACTATTTTATATATTTCAAACATAAGTTATATACATCAGACATTCAAACATATTGGAGATTCAATAGAATTAGTGGTTTGGAGAACGCATCCTGTTAAAGTAATTTCATATTTTGGTATTGGAAGTGGTTTATTAGTAATGGGGGCAATTTTGTAATAGCAAACTCAGTTGGAGAGGTGTGGTCAAGGCTCTACTATGTGGACCAAACATGCAACATCCAATTATCGAATTTTAACGGTAATAATATTTTTTTGGGAAACAAACTTATAAATTCGTTGAGAGAGACAAAGAAAGTCGCATATACACATTTTTGTTTAATTTTGTCAACCTCATAGCTTTTTTGTTTTCTTCTGAGAAATTTTTAAAATGTAAGTTCTCTATTTTTTTGTGTGTGTGGAAATCCTTGTAGACGATGTATGAGTATGAGTCCCATATTTCGTTAATTTTATCCACTTCTTGAGATTTTTCATTTTCAGTTAATGGAAAATAATGACATTGTCTCATGGACGTAGTAGAGATTGAACATATACTAGTTATTTAAAACATAGTAGTATATGTAATATAAAGTCTTCCTTTGACCGACAGTAAAATGAATTCTAATATATTAGTAAGCATTTTCATGGAATAATTATTAACAAAACACGTGATGAGAACGCGTAATATTATTCTTCCACTGCCTTATCAAAAAAAAAAAAAACATTCTTCCACCTTAAAAAAAAAAAAAGAAAAAAAGTAGTATACTTCGTAAACATCGTTTGATTTCCAGAATTAGTGTCTAGGTTTTATAATTATTATGCTAATTGCTACATCGACATCCAATCAAATATGACAAAAGCCCTAAACGCCCAACCAAACCATACCCCGTTGTTGAAGTAGCTTTTTTTTTTTTTTGCCTATAGTTGTGAAAGTACTTTAAAGCAACTATCTAAAATTGACAACCTTTATTTTTCTACAAAGGAGCCCCTTAGTGAACAAGATGCGGTATGACATAAGCTTCAGCACATGCGACATGTTCTTCTCATTCTCTTCCTTTCTCCTTTTTGTCCCATGTGTCTTTTCCCCAATATTTAATCTCTCTTTAATAATCTTCATGCGCAAATTAATATTATTCATTTTAATAAGTTATAAATAACTCTGACGAATGATTTGATCAAATCAACTTAACTGATTGCCTATAACAATTAACAATATGAGTATTTTATCTTTGAGAATTTACATACCAACCTTAATCATTTAAACGAAAGCGTTGAACAAAAAGAAAAAAAAAACCCGGCTAATACACAGGAATTGAATCCTGTAACATGTAAAAATATAATTTCTCAAATGCATGAAAATTTCCCTTAAAATCAATTATCCGATTACCCCATTCTGTAAAGCCATCGAGATAAACCGAAATGGGAAATTAGATTGGTTTAGAAACCAGACATTTGCAGATTTTTTCTCTAAACCGTGGACCCCACAACAAAGCCGGGTCCCGCTATCCACTGAAACAACCGCATCATCAAGCGACTATCTACAGAAAAAGTAAATCAATGAGTAGATCCAACGGTGCAGATCGGCTAATAGGAAATGAGCTGTCATATTATGGGACCCACCACATGACGAGCCGGTGATTACACGTGTTTCTCTCTCTACTAATCTTTTATTTTGCACCCACCATTGTGTTACGGTAGTTAACCATAAACAATAAACTAAGAATAGTAGTTGATTTATTATTATTTTACGACATTGTAAAAACATGGCTCAATGTGATAACCAACTCTGCCACAAGACAATTCAACAATCATTACGTATCATCAACTCAGGCCTGGTTTTTACAAGCTAAAACCAAGAAGAACAAAAACATCATAATACATTGCTAATAATGTTAAACATTCATGGCAATCTCAAGGCTTTAATCCAGTCAATTTCAACTCGGAAATCACCTGCTCCTGTTTTAGCTCCCACTGCACCACCTTCTGCGTTTACTGACAGTGACATACCCACAACACGACCTGGATTCATCTCCATTTCCACATCTATTACATTTCCCCTCCATGTTGGCAAGTATCGAGCTAGGGGGATCTGAATATATCTAAACTCTAGTTATTTATGGCCTTAGACTAAAACTGAAACATTATTTAAAGTAAACTCATTACTGCGATCTGTCTTTTTGGTTATGTTTTCTTCTAAAGACTGATGTTTTATCTAAAGAGTTAATAAACAAAAAGAAAAAATATGTGTAAAATGCTCTAAAGCTCTCTGTTAGAAACATCTATAAAAGTATGACTTGCCTTAGCAGTATACCAATTGTCTTTTGGAGCAAAAACAAAAGCTTGCCATGAGTTATCTTCTGCTTGTCCCGGTGAGTTCACCCAGTTTTCGGTATAGATCTGGATCAAAATCAAGGTTTAGTATACAAGCATTTTGCTCCTACAACATTTGTTGTTTCATCTGGAGTAAAGGAAAGAGTGGGTATCAACATAAAACTTACGGTAGAGATATAACATCTTCCATCTCCTCTGAGCCTCAGGGCTATTGCATCATAACCATCAAGATCAATGAAGCCATCAAACTGCAAAAACAGAGCAAGGTAAAATTAGTTGCAATAGTATGCTCAGCTGACTCAAAAAGTATAGTAAACCCTTTTTCCTTGTCTTCAAAAATAATTGATATGCAGAAAATGTGTTTTGAATAAATATGCTTCGTAAGAAAAAGGAAAGCTCTGTGTTGCTAACCTTCTTTGAGCGCATTCCACAGAAACCACTCCGACTGATGTTCCATTTTGATCCTTCGCTAATGTCTACGGATAGGTTCCCCGAGAAAATTCCTATTATATGGGTGAAAAGCATCACTAAGTGGAGCAGTGTAGAAAACATAACTAGACATTAAGAAATGAGGTATCATCACATAAAAGCAAGCTCATTTTTTATTGAGGAACTTCATGAAAACGACATGCTAAAGGGCAGGTAGATCACAGAAGAAATTACTAAGTTGCTAACCAGTGCAATCTGGACCATTTCCTCTATCTGGGATCTCCAAGGAAGCCGAAGATAATCCTGTAAAATGAGTAATAAACATGTTACTACATAATTGCTATTAAAATGCATAGCAGATTGTTAACATATCCATGAATTCTGTGCAATTCAAATCTTCAGAAATCTTATTTTGTCTCAGTAGTTGTTCATATGAATCAACGAGGTATGGAACTGACAGGGATAATAACAACAGAAACAATATCAGATACTCTTTATGGAGCAGATGCTTGAACCTGTCTGCTTAAGTACCTCCATATTCAGAATCAGAATAGAGATGCCATTTCTTTAAGTCTTCTTTCGAGTGGAACTTATATATATACTTCTCTGTAGGAGGTACCCATTCTTCGGCGTTCCATGTAAGAGCTAAAAGTTTGAAGAGTGGTAAAGATAAGTCAGAAACTAGCACTATCTGCTACATTCAAAAGCATAAAGGCTAGTAGAGAAATAGAAATGTAATCCCCAAAATTTATCAAGTATTGGAACATAGAACCAAGGTCATTTATTCCAAAACATCACTTGCTATCAGTCACTGTCTAAAGTATAAGCACAAGCACAGCTGAATAAAAGGAAACATCAACGAAAACTAAAAATCAATAGATCAAAGAATTAAGTACGACGCATCATCATCGCAGGAAAATGGTAGGTGAATACCCTTCTTCGTCGCATTTACCGAGGCTTGCAACAATGATCGAAACCTTGACATGTCTCTGTAGCTGCTTTCCCAGATGAAAATGGAGAAAGCTTGTACTGATATAAAATATTGACTGTTAGGAATTAAAGCTCCTCCAATTTTCAATGTTAATCACCAAATCACACACACAAAAACTCCATGACCAGAATTACACTCCAACAAAGTATAAAAGACAACATCTTTGCAAGGTTAGCTATATCAGAAGTTTCCACATAATAGACAGAGTTCCATAGTGATGTGATACCATTAGGAGCCGAAGCTAGAGGACTCAATCCAGGACCATTTTACTCTTGGACCCATTTTAAACCAAAACAAAATAATAGGAACCCAAAGGCATACACTGGTGACTACGACTATTACCCGTTGAAGCATTTTAACAAACACCTTGTATGCTAAAAATCGATAAAGCCATCACTAGTGTAGAAAAAAAAAAAACTTGCCGCCATATATCATAGACGCTAATAAAAATATTGCCATTACAAATCATCTTTCAGCTGAAATTCGTAGGGGAGAAAAAAAAAAAAAACTCGAAACCAAAAGATCTGATAATTAGAACATGAGAAATGCTTAGAACACACAAATGATTAACTCAAAAATTTTAGGATTTTCGCTACACGCAGCGAGGATTGTTGAAATTCACTCACTGGATTTGCTGTCACCGTCGCGACCGTCGCACAATCAGCTTGGGTTACCGATCAGCGGCAGTCAAACTTGAAGACCAAGACGCACGTCGCCGTTTCTACTATACGCTGTCGTTTCATGAGACCAACCTTCCATAATGGGCCAATTTGGCCCAAGTTCTCCAATAGCACCGATAGGCCACAATAGTTAAAATACAAGTGAACAAATTCCGATCTAAATATAATACTTACGACTATACATAGCTTGACATGATATATAACATCTCCAATGTATTACTCTATTTTTTATTTTAAAATGGAGTAACTCTAAAATAAAATTGGATTTTACTTCGACCATACTCTAAAATAGAGTTGAAATAGAATGATGAATAAAATTACTCCATATTTGAAGTAATTTTATTTTTAACTCTATTATAAAATTGAAAATGTAGTAAAGTTAGAGTAAATTTTACTCTAAAATATAATTTGGAGTAACAAATAAAGTAGGGTTGGAAATGGTCTAAGTATGAAATTACTATAGCGATCGAGTTAAAAAGCAACCAAACAACATACTCCATCATAGTCATGTTTGGCTAATACTCCAAGAAGTTTATGCCTAATTACTCTTCACGCCATGATTAAAATCATTATTGTTGTACATATAATATGAACTCATGACAACTCGGGCACATTATTATTGTTGTCACTTATAGACGTAGTTGGTAATTAAAAGATACTTTTGTTTATTTTATTAATTTCTTGTTCTCCGTCACAACCATTGCTGCCACTAGAAAGGCAAGTAGGACCGTGCGTGCAATTGCGGTGGTCTTGCCCATCATGTGGCGGCGAATTTTGTTCTTTCGAAAACTAATACAAACACAAAAACGTGCTATATAGTACGTGTATATGAAACGAAGCCAAATCAATAAACTATCAATTTTAGCATTGTTACAATTTATCATCATTAGGAAAGAAGATACCCTCTTTCGTTTGACATCATTATAATATTTAATTAAGAGTCGAAAATCTAAAAGAATTGCTCGGGGGAAAACAAAAGCAAAGGAAATGATTTCTGACCGCATTGGATCATGTCAAATCAAATCAAAATTTAACGAAATAAAGAATAAATTCTTTTTTTTTGGTGTAAAGAAAATATTAATATAAGAGATAGTAAATGTATGTATCGCGCCGTCAATAAGTGTAGAACTCAGCCAACTCCTCGACGGATCCTCTTTCGGGATCATCATGGTCGCCGTGATCGGAGCAACTGTTTTTGAGCATCCATAACAAGTGCTCGAACAATACGACTTCGCAAGCTACTAAGATGGTCTCTTGATGATCGTGACGTTCTTCGATGAATCTTGAAGATCGATCAAGTAGTTCTTGGAAAAGCGGATGAGCGATAACGTGGGAACTAAGCATGTAACGTCTTCGAGACTTTCCGACGTAAACCACTTGGAGATCCTCGCACTTCGAGACCTCGGAAGCCGTGGTGGAGGCGGTGGACACGGTTGTTGACTGGTGGTTCTTCGTCAAGGAAGGCCATTTCTTTATGGCTGACTTGAGCTTTGTGAGTTTCCCGAATTTAGCCATTAGTGAAAAATGAAAATCTTTGATTTTTAACAATACTAGTTTCTTAAAGTTAAAAGAATTATTGGGTTCAAATCGTCGTTCCTTTCCCTTTATCAAAAAAAATAAAAATTATTGTGTTCGTTTGAATTTATATAGAGAGATAGATACAGAAAGAGAACAGCTAAGAAAGATAAGGGTACAGAATCCGTAAAACTAGTGTCCCCTTGCTCGATTTTAATATATATATTTGTGTGTGTGTGCATACATATTTATGCAGGCTGGATGAGTTGTTGAGTAATGTATCGGACAAAGGGTGCTCGAAATTTTTTAGACAAAGATTACATCATGTCTACAATGTTGAGATATATTATATCATAATATATTTTATGTCGCGGTTAGAATTACGGTCTTGGTTATTAACGTATTTTATTTATTTAATTCCAAAACCAGAACATATGTATGCATATAACGATATGAAATATCTAGCCGAAATATAAATTATGTATTTTATATAATACGGTTAATCACTAATAATTTAGTTTTTGCACAAAAAAACCCCCTAATAAACTAGTTTAGAAATGGAACAGCCAATCGAAATGGACATATCACAGATGGTTTATATTTCGAACAAGCGGTCCATACATTTTAATTAGTTCTAAGTATTTGTACTTTTTGAATAGAAACAAATTCGACAATTGAAATCATAAAAACCTTAGTATCTGTATTTATCGAACTACATATAGAAGGAAGATAAGCCTCATAATGGAAGTAAGTTTAAAAAACCTTTATAAAATGGTCCAAACCTTCTTATATATAAATAATTTAAGCCTAAGAGAAATCAAACAAGAAAATAATCCCCGAGCATCATTAATTTATTACCTAAATAATACTGACTCGTGCTGATTAGTAAATTAAGAACTCGTTTGGTATATCCTGAACCACAGCCCTTGTCCTCGTAGACAATGTAGTTATGTAACATATAGGTGTCAAAATAGGCGGGCCGTCCGTGGTCTATCCATGTCCAACAAATTATGAACCGTCCTTCAGTCCATTTTTGAAATGGGCTAAAATGGTCTACGCCCAATTTGGTTCATGGACAAAATTGGACGGACACCGTTGGACAATGGGCAGCCCATGGGTTACAAAAATCTAGGGCAAAATCAATTTTCTCGCCAAAAATATGAAAACACAATTCCCGCAAAAAATGTTAAAACATATTTTTTCGCAAAAAAAATACGAAAACATAATTTCCCGCCAAAAATTATTGGCTCATGGACAGATCCATAAATAGCCCATTTTTATATGAACGTTAATGAGTTTGGACGTTTATGGTCTTGAGCGTTTATGGACACAAACAAGATTTGTCCACAATAGAATTAGACAATAATGGATAGGTCATTATGGACATGGACGACTCATTTTGATACCTATGATCTAACATACCAACTCAATTGGTTGAAATTTATTGTTTTGTTGAATCCAACCTCATTGAATTGAATTTCCAATACTGAAGAAAATAAATTTATACCAGCTTTTGTTTTTGGTAGGCGAACAATTGTCAATGCCAGCCAACAGCCAACAAAATGAAAATAAATAAAATATTCTGAACAAATAAGTTAGTTGGGATATTGTTGTTCTTTTTTTTTTAATTGAAAATTAGATATTGTTATTCTTAATGGATGCGTCGAACATTTTTCTGTTTAGCCAGGCATTAAAATCTTTTTATTGAGGAACATTAGAGAGAATTTGAACCATACCATCTAATCACGAAAAATCAAAGGAAGAACACGTTACACTTTTTTTTGGGGTCAACATTGTGAAGTCATAAAGAGAGGTGGGTTGAAACTTGAACCCATTACATTTGATAAGATTACCCAAAGGCATTATTATAAGGCTCCTGTCGCGTTACAGTAGTACAGTACTTGTTTAGACATTTTTCTGTCTTTAATTCAGAAAATTCATATTCAATGAATGTCGAGAACTTTTTCCTGTTTCACATATAAAATAAAAAAGAAAATAAGGGTTAACATAAAGTGTTTTGGGTAGGAAGCGTATTGTTGGTGTTGTGATACTTGATTTGGGACATAGATAGGATTAAAGCCAGGGCTCTGTAGAGATCGCAGCGCCTTCTCGTATGCGATCATATGTTTATTTTGTTGGTAACTGTTTCAATACAATGGTCAATGAGGCATGTTTTTTTCCAACTTATAATCAGCCAATTTATTGCAATTTTCAAGTATTTTTCCGTAAAAAAAAAAGACAAATCACTCTATATACCAAAAAAAAAATCAAACTTGGGGGTGGTGAAAAAAGAAAAAAAAAGGAAAAAAAAAAACAACTTTACCAAGCTGAGTCGGATATTTACAAGATGTGGCTGTTATTGTGTGTTTTTCTGTTAGAATGACTGTTCACCCTGCCGTACGTACCAAGTAACCACCGTTACTACCTTCATGTGCAAGGAACTTTTTCTGTCCAAACCCTTTACAATGATCTTCCGGTGAAAACCCACTGAGTAAAATCATTTGAGAACCCAGGTATTAAATCTGAACCATCTCTCCTTACAAGAAGCTGTAAATAATGGAAAAATCCAACTGAGTCCGTCAGTATCTTTGCTTGTGAAAGCTAATAAGCGAAAAATCGTTAAACTTGAATAGGAATGATTACCTCAAAGCTGGTGTTCGTATTAGTTAAAGAAGTGACGGATTCATCCAGGTCGGTGAACATGTTATCTGACGACCAAGACCTTGAGCTGCAAAAAAAACATTTAGAACATTACCAGGCTTACTTAGCAACAAGGTTCATCTCTAACTACCGTAAATGTATCAGAATGCTATTTAGCAACGATGCATAGTTAGGAGAATATGTTGTTACCTGCAACGTTCCACTATTTCTTCTGCCGGAGTAAATTCCGTTTTGTATGAGTGTGCGAAACCAGGTATATCATCAGGCCTGTCAGATTCAGAATAAGAGCAACTGCCTGGAAACATCTGGCTTGACCCTATTCCTCTCATATGATCTTCACAGCACATAACCGAGAGGAAGCTGGAGATGTGATCAAAGAATGATGAAGAAGAATCAGAAAAGAAAAAAACAATGTTAATGAATGCTTGGAACAATTTAAAGAGACTCTGAATCATACCTTAGAGAAGCTGGTTCAGTTTCATAGAATGGGAAATCTAAATTGGTTCCTGAGGTACCCCAATTTAACTCTTCATGTGAAGGCTGAGAATTTTCGCGTGCCAGCTCCTCCAGATTCAAATCACCCTCCATAATAATGTTATCGGAAAATGATCTCCTTATTAGTGGCCTACAGTTTAAATAGTACGTTGGAAGATATATTAATCATTTGCAGTTACATGTCAGCTTAATCAGACTAAATTCCGGTTTAGCCAAATTTTCATAAAAATTAGGTACCTCGTATTTTCGAGGTCCAAGTTAGAAGTATATCTTGCCAAGTTGTTCTGGTCAGAATCCAACTCCCATAGTGCTGGCTTCCCCAATTGAGGCCGGAAATGCCCTAAGAACCTGTCAACACAAAAAATCTTTAGACTAATCGAACATGTAGCAGCAAATTTAAAGACAAAGGTTTCTAAAATGGAGCATACACATTGATGGCGTTCTGCTTATCTCTGTCCTGATATGCGTTATTGTAGTGACGACGCACAGCTGTGATGATATCACGCTGCCTCGTCACCATGTTCCAATTACCTTTCAGATCGCAGAACATCTGTAAACAATAAACTTTCTAAAGTTGATACACAGAGTTCAAAAATCCATCTAAAGCCTACTAGAAAAATATGTTGGTAATCAAATCATCACCTTGGTGTGTGCTTCCGAGCCACCATACTGCAGGGCCAGTGTATTACCCATGTTTTGGTAAACTTCCATCAATTTTATTGCCAGAGGATTATTAAGATCGACGACAGGAGGTCCTGAGATATCCAATGTCCGTAGTTGATGCCCAAGAGCTACCAATCCATGAGCATACTGCGCAAAGTTAGTGCGGTCCAAGCAGTCTATGCAGTTTGTCCTCAAGACCCCATTCTGAAGCATAAATATATCCGGCTTCAAAGCTTCTTTTTCTGGACTACTTGCCTCTTCATCTTGACTTGGAAGTGGGTTACTGGAGAATGGTAGCATTAGTATTAGGACTTACCAACAAACTTGCGATACAGTAAAAATTATGTTTTAGAGAGACACACAGTAAAAATACACAAAGACTGCATTTACAATATACATAGCCTACCAAACTTACTTGAAAAACGAATCATTAATTACTACTTCAGCTCCTACACCTGAATGAGCTTTACAGAAAAACAAGTCAGTTAATTCCAACGCTTTCCTCGCAAAGATACACAAGTGGTTGAATGCGCCATCAGCCCCACTGCAAAATCGAAGGAGAAAGGGGTACAAATTCTAGGATATAAGACTCTATTACATTCCAAGCCATAAATTTCTACTTAATGGGTGCATAAATGCAGTACCTTTTGTAGTGTTTGTTTAGATCAAAATGGATTGCCTTTAAACGATTCTCCTTCCTCACGCCTCTGTTAATGAATCGGATCGCCTTTGCAAACTCTGCCCGTAAGATGGTTTCTCGATGCTTTTTTTCACCTGTCTGATAACAAAAAAAATAGCAAATATAGATGCACTCAAATCTTTTAATAAACCAAGAACAGGCAAAAGCTATGTATAAAATTTGAGTTCTCCTATAAAATGAGAGAGCCCACCTTTAGAAGGTTCAGAATTATTATCCGCTTCCCATACCTCTGTCTCAGATTCTCAAAGTGATGTTGAGTAGCTTCATAATTTGCTTCCTTCTTGTTCACTGTGAGCCAGAAAAGACAGAAAGAGGAGTATTAAGATAAGAAAAAACTAAGGATCATTGTTGCAAATGCATGTGGTGATTACATATAATCTCGGGCTTTGGGTTGAATACAGATGCCTCCTGGGACCAGAATAGGGGTATGGAGCCTCGAACTTGCACAACTGATGATATAGGGATTTTCTCACCCTCAGGAACCACTTTGGAAACAATTTGCTCAGTCTCAACGTCATTGGCTACTCTGCCTATATCATTTACACCACGCCTTAAATATCTGCACAATAAAAGGGAGGAGACAAGGAATCTTGTAGTTAAGATCAAAGGCATATCAAGACTAGCCCCTATCTTTGAGAGGGAGTATTGAAATATGGTATCGCATAAGTCCAAATACTACATTTATGTAAGAGAGCAAGTAGGGAGTGAGACAAATAAAAAAGAAACCAAGAAGATGAAGAACATAGCAAGTAAAGCTTTCAAGATGAAGAAGTACCTTGTACCAGCATAATGCCGTGAACGACGAGCAATTATAGTTAATACAAAGTCTTCACCAGATACTGAACATTTAGTCTAGACAAAGCAAAACAAACGATCAGTAGACATTAGGTCTTCTCTTATGAAGAAAACTTTAAATTAGCAAAGTTTTGTAAAAAAATATAGTCTAAAAAATTCATACCTGTTGAAAGAATCCGTATACCAATGCAACAGTCCATATGGTATTCTGCAGGATCCTTCTGATCCCGCGTGTTAAGAAGGCATTCCACACAAACATTGTATTGTCGTGAAATTTTCCTTTCTCAGTGTTGCCTACATTCTTCTGAAGGCAATACATGAGATGATATGTGTAGCTGAAGTAGAAGTTTTTGCTAAGATCCACCATCCTCAGGAGCCTCTTGTACCTATAATAGAAGGGGGAAAACATGTCGGATATGCGTTCTGCTAAAATTTTACACAAGAGAGTTTTCATATGGAAAAACATAAGCATTAAAAGAATTATCGAAAAAATACTTAAGCTCGGCTTGAGAATTAGCCACTTTCGTCTGAATGGAAGGATGTGGAATCGAAATCATTTGAGTCTCAGCTATACCATAAACCGTGTGGCCGCAGATCTCACCCACTTTCTTTCTTTTTGTTATCACCAGCATGTAAAAGGGCTCCAAGAATCTCACAAACCCTGCACCAGAAGAATCAACATTGCTCCATGAGTTGAGAACGATACACCAACCTCAAAACAGTGAGTGGTAGTAAAGTGTAAAGAGACTTTACCAATGATTCCATAGCAAGTTGTAATTGCTTTAAACCCACCAGACTCCTCGTTCCCTTGAATCAACCACCTTTTCAGTTCGTGCATCTCTTCTTTTGTATACCTTGTAGGATCTTCGTATATATTTAAATCCTCTTGGTCCCTTCGATCAATCTTAAGAATCCTCCGAAAGCTTTTGTTCTCATCTCTCCCAATCAAATAAAAATTCTGCACAACCAACCAATTCATTCACAAAACTCAAACCAAAGTGTAGTGATTTTACAGCAGAAATCCGGAATTTTTAACTATAAACCATAAAGCATCACTCTTTAAGTCTTTAAATTATATAAAACTTAGAACCAAAGACTATACATTGTGTCAAGCTAAAGGCTCATCATGCGTTACACTACAACCATATGAAACTACCTAAAAACAGATTCATATTAGAGAATTTGAATCCAATACCGGAAAATTAATTTGTTATTTTTATACTATAGTATCGAACAAAATCACAACCCGTTAATGATAACAGCATTAACGCAATTATCGTTATATCAGTTGCGGATAAAAGATCATATTGATGCAAATCAACAGCAATTTAAAACATACAAAGAACAAGAATGAGAATCGCATAATCAAATATCATAATCTTATGGAAATTAAGAGAAGAGGATGAGTTTTTTTACCGAAGGAGTGGCGTAGAGCTTGAATTTCTGAAGAACGGGCAAGTCAATCAGTGCAGGCCTCGGTTCGAACCGAGGCTCTGATCCCATCAGAGCAAATAAATCTGAAATTCGGAACCTGAAGTGAGCTCGGAGCCGGTTTGACCCTGATTTCGAAGCGGTCGATATAGAGAGAAATTAACAGCCGAGCAGACGAGAAAAATTAGAGCGTGAGGAATTAGAAATCAAAACTGAAATGTCCCAGAAAATAAAAAGTTCTGAAGAAGACGATTCGAGGGAGAAGATAGAGGAGTGGAGCCGTCGAGGATTGTGACCAGGTCGAAAGACCTGTAAAATGGTAAAATAAAAGACTTAGCTTTTGCTTTTATTTGTTTACCTTTTGGGCGCTAATTCAACTATATTTATAGCCTTTTTGATACGATGTCGTTTTTGAAGTACCTTTGTTAGAAAGGCTCTATCCTTTTGCGTCTTCTGATTTTATAGTATAAACCAAAAAAGTTTTACTTTTCACCTTTTCTTTGTCAAATATTTTAAAAATATAGAAAGGCAATTTCCTTTGTTTTTCTGTAATTAGCCGACCCATCTAGCGTTCTTCGATGGAATGTCGTAGAGATGCACGCAAAACACATTGAGGAAAAGATTGGGTCCACATAACATCCATAAAATATCATTCAGGATGATGATTTTTTCGCAAATTCTATTAATTATTCTTCGTTTTACATTAGTATTACTTAATCTTTGCCGGCTTGCGATAAGATTCGACTAGTTCTAAAATGAAAAGAAATATATATACATGTTCTTTGTTTATAAATTATACCTAGATGGCTAACTTTTACGTATGGAAAACCCAAAATTACTGTTGGATAATTTTGTACTGTACCAACATTGTCTCACTTTCCGTTCTAATTATGAATGGAAAATTACGGTATATATGTCACAGCACGTTTTTGGTCGGTTCCTAGGACCAGTACGTGACTGACTCAACCTCCCCCCTTGTTCTCTCTATAAGCCAGAAGAAGCCATCATACGTTGTTTTCTTAACGATTTATCAATTAGATTCTTCCTTGGAAAAAATAATAATATTCTAAAAATATAATTGTAAGTGCAAATAAATAACGTATGAGTTTTGATTAACTATAACGTTTATTAAACACACAAATTGAACGCGTAATGGCCGACCTGTTCGATGGGTTGAATCACTAATCCTTTGGATGTTGGACATGTGTTATATATAATGATAATAGATAAATAGTCTATAGGCGATTAGTCTTTTTTTTAATACTACAAGCCAAAAGTGAACAATCCATTCGATGCATTATTTATTTTCATTAAATTCTATAGAAATCCCTTGTTCACGAAGTTTAAAACCTTTTTCCACATATGATTTATTAACGACTGATTTCGGAAGAAAAATACAAAAATAAACCTAGTATGTAAAAACGAAAGGATTTTCTGATGAAAATTATCGTAACAGATTTATCTATATAGTATATGGTAAACGAAGAATCTTAACTGCCAACACTGCAACACAGATAAGATCACCCTACGTTAACCAACGAAAACTATTTTCTATGTAACTGATAAGATTTCTCTAAAAATTTGTTGGTCACTGAAGCATTATGTCCCTAAACTCTTCTTTTCATTTGGTGATATAAAAGCTCTTGTAATTAAACTCTTCTTTCCATTTGGTAATATAATTCACACCTTATAAAAAAAAAAAAAAAAAAAAAAAGAAGCTGTAATATACCAAAAACAATAAATTGTAGTTATTTATCAAAAAAATAATAAAATGTAATTAATACAAAGTTTTCGTCAACAAAATTTTAAATTACGTCACTATATATGGTATAAAATATACATATACAAATTCAAACCATGTTTATATTATGGCCGACCGATGATAGCCTCACAAGTCACAATGACTTAATCCACTCAAACATCCAGAAACTTCTGAAGCCATGTTAAATTGTATCATTTTAAACTTATAAAATACTTATAACGAAGACTTAAAACGAAAATAGAAAGTCAATATTTAAACCAACCGACTTTAATAAACCCTTTACGAAAAAGACAACAACTGACTTTGGCGTCCAAAATATGTAAAACGGACGACTCCTTCCACAATCATTAGCATTGACAAAAGAAAACCTAATTATTAGGAAAATTATAATTCAAAAAAAAAGCATTTTAACATTTATAAACGTAAAGTTTATCACGAGGCATTTTATAAATAGAGTTGTCACTTGTCACTCTGTTTTAAACCACAGATTGGTCGGTTTGGTCTGCCAAGGCTTACTCATTAAAAAATCCGGTTAAGTAACTGGTTGAACACATCCTCTGCTTTTCTCCATCATTGTATCATTCTTAACTTTTTAAGCAGACCCATCCCACTCTTCATAGAACTCCTTGAGGTACTCTTCCATGAACTTGTGCCTTTTCTCTGCCCTCCTTCTACCCGCCTAATATTTTCCGGTTCCACATTACAAACCTCAAATCGAAACAAATTTCTGCATTGAATAGAATTGTTTTCCGGTTAGTCTTACCTCGGTTTTCATCAGAATCTTCAGCTTGAGGAGTTTCTCATGAAAGTGATTAATAGTAGTTTGCTCCTCTCTCTTGATGTACTGATCTTTCGTTAGCTCTGTTCGGGGCTTGATCTCAGGATCATGAAGCACTCTGTTCCTGCTTCCACCAAATGTAAAGCAGCGAGCAATTCCTAAACTGGAAATAGATCAACAGAAACTAAGGCCACAAATTCCCTAACATAGAGAATCTCTCGATGACATCAGAGCAGATATTCGTCAACGACATATCAGAAGCTCATAAACTGTCGAGAAGGGAACTAGAGACAAGGGAAGCATTCTTACCTATGGTGCCAATTGCATCAAGGCGATCAGCATCTTGAACTACACCAAATTCTGGAAAAGATTTGCAGAGCGCTAGCCCTGCTAATTCGTCTTTGAAACCTGGAAACAATAAACTTGTTCTGTTCACAAATTTTAGATACAACAGAATGCTTTTTACAAACTCTTAATTGATACTAGTGAATACTACTAATACAAGTTAGTATATTGAATATGATTAGTAAAAGTTAGCTGGAAACTAACCCATTCCGTTGATGATGGCTAGTATCTTCATCTTCTTGGTCTCTTCTATACCCTCCTCATCGAGGAAATTCTCAACAAGTTTGGCTTCCGAAGAGTCTCTGAAGCAACATGTCAGTGCCAGAAAATCAGTCTTCAGCACTTAATTATCCACACCAAGTTCCACTCATTAGAGCCTAACTAATCCTAGGCTGAGCCAAACGGGCAAGGAAGTTGTAAAACAGATGGGATCTAGCTCCAGGTTCCGGAATCATCCAGGTTAGTTCAAACTTCAAACAAGGTTTAGTGCAGGGAACTTAGAGGGTTTACCAAAGGAAACACTTTTCCTTCGTGGACTTGTGAGGAAGAATGTTGTAAGGGACTCAAGAGGTTCAAAAGAAAAGGAGACTTAGAGAAACAAACTTTATGTACTTGTAATTAATCACCTGATAAGAGAGAGTACACACTATGAATCAAACTGAGGAGTATAAACACATGACTTAAAAGAACAGAAACAATAAAACCAAGTACCTATATCATGGAGAAGAGCTGCAAGCTCCACCTGCAAAGATCAACACAAATGGTTCACCCTAAGTAAAAAAAAAAAAAAAAAGATTTCGAAGAACAACGGAACAACTAGAGGGTTTTGGGGGATTTAGGGCTCTTATTAACTCACAATTTCCATGGAGTCGGAGTTGGAAGAGAGACCTTCTTCGCGAGCAAGGGAGAGAGAAAGGTCTCGGACCCTCCACACGTGCCATGCGTCATGAGAAGCATCGTTTCCCTTCATCGTCTTCTCCACCAGCTCCTCCGCCTTGCATTTTTTTTCTTTGTTTTGTTGGGTTTAGTAAGGAACCAAATAAAATGGGCACGTTAGAGGTGTTCATCAACTTAAACTAAAGCCCAAAGGAATCAAAGTCTTAGTAACTGAATGGTTCCCAAAAAAATGTTGAAGAACCAAGTTAAGAAAAATTGGTAACAATCATATGAATAAAATATCTGCAAAAAAATTAAATTTAACTAGCTGACTAATCAATTTAAAATACCCAGTAAAATTTTCCAATAATCGGTACTTGAAGCTAGATCAATTGATTAGATTGTAACCAATCAGTAAGAGGATGTCGATGTCAACAATCACTTTTGGCCATAAATGAGATTAGTTGATCAGCCTGTAATTTAGCCATTTACCATAATATTTAGGATATACTTAAATGTTGATATAATGCAACAAGACGTCATCTTTTTTTTCTTATGACGGTATGTCATCATGTTCTAGACGCAACATTTGTAGGTTTGTGATAGTAAACCGTCATTCTCTTAAATATGGGTGGACAATATATTATATGTATCACAATCGATTCTTCAACGAACGAGTAAAATGGAAAGTAGTATCTTGGATATACATATATTTCTATATATTTTGTATAAGAAAACACGTCTACTACATTTTAACGTAAGGCTGCCTTTGATTCATGGAATCATCCCCAAAAATGTTAATAATTACAAGTGCATTTAAGATCATGTTTCCATAAATGAAGGAAAATATTACAATTTCTTTTATTGCTACATAACTATGAACGACTTTAAAATCCAACTTCCAAGAAAAACCCTAGCGATATTTCCATCTCTCCCTCGGATTTGGTCATGGAAGAAGTACGAGAAACTTCATTGATCACTTGCTTGACGCCCAATGATCGACTTCAAAAAGCTAACGTGTTGGTTACTCAACCAAAAAAGGAGATAACAACAAGAACCACTAAAACGACTCGAGGTCGACAGAAGATAGAGATCAAGGAGATCAAAGAAGAGAGCAAGAGACAAGTAACCTTCTCAAAACGACGTCAGGGATTGTTCAAGAAATCCGCTGAATTGAGCGTTCTAACCGGCGCAAAAATCGCGGTCATAACGTTCTCTCGATGCGGTAGGATCTATAGGTTTGGTCACGTAGACACATTGATCGACAAGTATCTACGTAAAACTCCGGTGACTTTGGATGTATATTCTGGTGATAACGTGGCGGAGGTGGAAGGGTCGTGGTGGGAGCGTCCGGTGGAGAGTGTGCCGGAGGAGGGGCTGGAAGAGTACGTGGCAGCGATGAGTCAGTTGAGAGATAATTTAGGTAAGAGGATCAATGAGATGAGTAATGATCGGATGTTGGAGAGTCTTCCGGCATGGCTTATCAACATGATGGCTTGGAAACCAACGATGGATATGCAAAGCTTGGATTAATCAAAGCCGTCTAGGTCATTCGTGAAGTGTTCCTCTAATGAATTTCTAAATTATTAGTTTTATTGAGTTTAATTATATGATTTTATGCTATTCAGATTGATTCATTGTTTTCTTTTATACTTCTTTGGAAATTTAATTTATTTTAGGTGTTTGTTTGAATTATTAATCTTAGAACCATCATATAGAAAGATATTTAACCAGTTAATCCAGCTTCCATATATCGTTCTATTCCTTTTCCAAAGAATTGATTCACAATGAAAAAAATGCATATTAATATGCTTCATCCATCTCATATTAAATATCGTCATGTACCATGGTCCGTATATAGTGTGATTTGTGATTGTGTTAATGTTATTTTTTTCTTGTTAAGTGGATTTGTGTGAATGCTACTTCCGTAGCTTCCGTTTCATAAATCTACCTATCATCATAAATTCAAAACTGATTGTGTGTGTGTATGTATGTAAGTTATTTAAAATTATCTTCCAACAAAAAAATATTTGATAATTCTCACATTTTAGCTTCTAGAAAAAACAAGGAGAACCAGTCACATTCTTATTTGCACGAATTAATGAATTATATAATAAAAACAAAAAAATAAAAACAATGGTAGTAGATTATACCATAGTTTTTGTTTTTTTGTTTTCCAAAAACCTATATTTTGTCCACTCAAGATTTTAGGCTAAATATATTTCTTATAAAATAGAGAAACCAGTTTTCAAATTTTATTTACAATTCTTATTAGAAATTAGAATCCACAAAATTTGAGATTGTAAGGAAAAAACTAAAGCCACTTCTCTGTTTTTGTTTCCCCTTTATAAATAAAAGAAAAACAGGCAAAAACTCTATAAAAAAAAGGCAAACTCACCATTCACTGTTCAAAAACTAACAGTAAAATACATTCTAAAAACTGCAACCATTTATAGTATTTTGGTCAACATCTTAATATTATATATATAAATGATGAGTAATTAATTATTATGTTATAAAATATATACATAAAAACATATTAAACCATATTTTATATTTTATTTATGTTTTGCTTATATTTTGCTTATATTTTATTCATATTCCAATGAGAATACATAAATTGACTTTTTTAATTTATGTAGACTTATTTTATACAATTTCTTTAGTTTTTAGAGGCTTAGAGACTTGTTTACGACGTGTACACTTAATTTCATGTATGCTCTTAAAACTTATGTTATTGTATGGATTTTTGGTGTAACTTGTAGCAATTGATGTTGAGATCACCGAAGCTCTCATACCTACGGTCATTGTTGATGTTCCTCCTGCTGATGAGACACCTGCAACGACACTGCCTCTATTAGTAAACGACCAAGAAAATTTTGCCATAGTCTCACTCACTACAAGCTGTGGTTTGTTCACGAGATGGCTCAACCAACTTCTTGGCATTGACTAAGGATGCCTTCTCTATGGTTTCTGCTAGAGCTGATTGCGGTGCTGGTTCTCTCCACGGCTATGGCATATACCATGAGCATATCGTCACTCCGAATGCTCGTATTTTGGACATACAACCTATGCATTATCCTTCGAATATGCATATACCATGAGCTGATTGAGGTGCTCTTATTAGTGATCTTTTGCATTATCATTCGAATATGAATAAAATATGAGCAAAATATAAGTAAAATATATAATACGCTTAAATAAAATGTTAAAAGATTAACCAAAAACTAAAAAGCAAAACTAAACACCATTATAAAAACTGCAACCATTCCTTGGCTTTATCCATAAACATGCAATTGGGTCAACTCTTTCACGTTTGACTGTCTGTCCAGCTGAGCTTCGTCAACACATCCAGTCTCATCATTGACCAATGTTGACAATTTCACCACGGAAAGCATACTCATATTTGAGAACCTGAGATCACCACAGACTTCTAAGGCTTGCTGCTTTTATAGGATAAGATTTTTGCTGTTTGAACACAGTTTTTGGGATCTGATCACTTGATCTTACATTTACTTCTGCTGTATTTATTAAGATGATGATATAGTTATTTTTAACTTAGTTATTTACTGATGATGATATTCCTCAGCATCTACATTCTATCGATGATACATTATGTTATGTAGAGAAAGACAAAGATCCACATATACACATTACCTAACTTATGTAACTACTTTGATACTTAGAGATGGTGGCCATGCGAATAAGAGAACGGGATTATTGCTTACTGGCTAGTAGCTACAATGATTAACTAAGGGAATTTGGAGGTATTAAAGTAAGTTCAATTTCAAAAAGAAATTGAAAAAAATATATATTATGATTTATCACTATCAGCAAATATAACAGAACAAAAGATGGATAAGAAAGACTAAGCTTCTGCAATGTCGATGAAAAAGAAACGGTATGGGACATTTTTCTTATTATAACTCAAGTTTGATCATATCCAATATAGAGAGATCATCAAAACAGAGCGCTTAGTTGCGGAACTCGTCCATGAAGCTCTTGTGGAACTCAGTTAGACGATCAACAATCGCTGGAATCTTATCTTCTTGGGGAAGTATAGTGCACCTAAAATGCCATGTTCCGGGTACCTACATGAAACCGGAAAAAAAGAACACAAGATCAATAACAGCAAGTGAGCTTTTGGTTTTGTTTTTTTGGAGAAAAGGCTTCTTCTTTTTTTCAAACCTGTCTGAAGCCAGAACCAGGGACTACGACTATTCCAGTAGCTTTTAAAAGGCGTTTGCAGTAGAATGCGTCTGGTGCTGTCTTTTCAGCCTCTGCAGCTTCAATCGCCTTTTGTGGAAGGTTAAGGCAAGGGAATAGATACATAGCTCCTTCTGCTCTATTGCATGTAACACCCTCTAGCTTGTTTAGAGCCTCTTCAAGAGTCTGCACAATTAGAGTTCAAACACATTAAGAACAGAAAGTTCTAATCTTGATTGTTCTCCTAAGTTCTCTAGGAATAGCTTACCTTTGCACGTTTTGCTAAAGACGAGAGAATTCCATCCTTCTCTGCAATGTATGATTCGTAGGAGTCATCACCAGGCTGATCAAATTTCATAAAAAGGGTTAAAAGTCAACTATTGGTATGCAAGTTCAAGCAACTAAATCTGGTGGAAACCAAATCAACTGTGATGAGAAAGTCATAAAGATGTTTTATACCTTGGGTGGGCTCATGATGAGGCTAGCAAGAATTTGACCAGAGATGTTGGAACAGAGATTCACAGAAGCAACTTTATAAATCTGCTCTCTTACATCAGAAGTGAATCCGGTAACCTCCATGTAGCCACCTCTCTTCCCACACTCTCCATAGTACCCTGTCGAAAGAATGAATCCAGTTTTGAGACTAATTTCCTATCCCAACGATCAGAAGCTTATCTATTGACTATTGAAATTTGTTCTTTTTAAAACCTTTGGAGACAGATTGGAATGAGACTAAGGCAATATCCTTCTCTCCGTAGCCCATAGACCGGGCTACTTTCTTGAAGGAGTGGAATTTTTTGTCAGGGACATAAACATTTTCTTGATAAACCTCGTCCGCTAAAAGAACTAAACCCTCTTGCTTGCAGAAATTAACAATGTCACGCTGGTTTTCTTCTGCAAGAACCTTTAACCAGAGAATAACAGAGGTCAAGATTTAGACGAAACTGTGAAATTAGCATCGTATGGATTTGTAATTTTAGTTTTGAAGATCCATTTACCTGCCCTGTCGGGTTTCCAGGGTTAATGACAGCCAAAGCTCTTACAGTAATGCCCTTTGACCTAGCATCTTCAAGTTGCTTCTTCAGCTCAGATATTTCAAGACCCCATCCTGATGCTTCGTCAAGGTAATATGGAACCTACCAGAAGAAGATGGCAACAATCAGAAGAAAAACAAAAGAAACTCGCATGCAGATTAGTTTCCGCAGTCAATATAGTCATGCGTCAAAATGATATCATCATCAGAAACAGACATAACGAACATACCAGAGTTCCACCATGAAGGGCAATTGAAGCCGAGTACAATGGGTACTGAGGAATAGGGCAAAGGATACCATCTTTCTCTGAAGTTATGAGAAGTTGCATCATCATATGAACCTAGAAAGAGGTGAACACTATTGTCACTATCCAAGCAATGCATTATAATTTTTATGAGTTTCGAGAAGATTGATGATCGTTACCCCTGGGCTTGCACCATCTGTCATGAAAATATCATTAGGATCAGCAGGGAAACCATCGCGGGCTTTGATTCCAGCAGCAATTGCATCACGCAATCCCTTGATACCCTGAGGCAGAACAGAAGATTAAGTGAGGGAATCGTACAATGAGAAAGGGAGAGATGCTGTCAAGATTTACAATGCCACAAACCTGGCTGTGGCTGTAAGCACCAGTCGCTTTCCCGGGAATTTGATCCAGAATCTTCCAAGCACGCTCAATAGAATCAGAACTGATAAAAGTTGCAAAATTCAATGTTAAGCAAATCTTATAACACGGAAGCAAAACAGCTCAGAAACTGAAAATTATAGTGAGACTAAAAAACATATTAACCAGTTTTGGTACCTGAACAAACCGTGTGTTGCACTCTCGTCCAACAGGGCTGTGTGGGAACACAAAGCAAGGACCTGAGACATAGATGCTACAAGTTAAATCATGACCAACATATGGAACAACCAAGCACCATAAAAGCTCACTTATTTACCTCTCTGAAGAATGTTATAGGTTGTTGACCAAGAGATTGAGGATTCCCGATATTACAGTAAATGATCTGCCAAAAGCCAAGAAACTTGTAAGCTTCATTCATGATAAGAATAAAGTTTGACAACACGAAAAAGGACTAAACAGATTATAACGTACCTCATCAAAGGGATAAGCATCCTTGTTAGTCTTCAAATCTTCCTGCAACCTCTGTGAGATGGAAGTAGAAAACAATATAAGCAAAGCAGTATCCACTTGAAAAATACAAATATAGGACAAAGCTGCTTACCTGAGCAATGTTGACAATTTCTCCTCGGACAGCATACTCACATTTGAGAACCTGAGATTCCCCAAAAAAACCAACATGTCATAGTAAGAAACCCAAACAAAAGCTTTAAGACATGAGTCGCTAGAGAAATTGGAAAATATGAGCTAATCATTTCAACAAAATAGGGAGAAAAAGAAAGCATCAAACAATAATTTAATAATCATAAGAACCGAATCTAGGAAGAACACATAATCCAGAAAGTAACAGACTTTTTAGTATCCACAAAAAGGATTACAAAATTCCCAGGTTTATATGTGTATAATAAGAACTGAGGATAAAAATATATAATACAGAAATCCATCAAGGATCAATGAAAAAAAATCGATAAGTGATGCTTGAAAGAGAGATTGTTCATCAAAGTTAGCAGAGATAAATCCATCAAAACTTAGCAGATGCTCAATAAACCCTAAATCAAGTACAGAGCAATCTCGAAGACATTAAAGAAAGCTCTCCGCTTTTACCAAATCATGAATCAGAATTTTCAGCCCACTATACAACAACAAAATCAAAATTTACCCCAAAAAAAAAAAACCAGGTCAATCGAAGAAGAAGCTAACCCAGCATGCACAAACAGAAAGCTAAAAAAAAATCAAACTACTTTTGATAGAACAAGAGAAAAATAAAAAGGCCACCTTGGGGTTGATGGAGTCAAGAGTAACTGGAAGAGAGGAAGAGGATTCAGAAGCAGACATCTCCGAAGAAGAAGAGAAGAAACGGGATGAAGAAACAGGAGTAGAAGAATCGGAAGCCGCAGAAAAAGGAGGAAGAAGAGATAGAAAGCGATGATCTTTGTGATGACGACGGCGAGTCTGATCTATAAGATTTTTGGCTTGGCCAATCACGAATCCCCGCATCTGTGTTGTGTGATGATAGTTTTATACTAAGCTTTGGTGCTCAATCTAAATTTAGATTTCGCTACTTTTCCTCAAACTTGCCAATTCCTTCGTTCTCTCTCTCCTTTTCACACTGATTCGGACATCTTCTAGGTGTCCACCAATCTCGAATTTATGGTTTTTGCCTTTTTTTCAACGCATATTTTTCTTTAATCCCTTTTCAACGAATATTTAATTATTTCCTTTTTTCTTCCTTTCCAATTTGTCAAAAAATCAAAAATCTAAATAGTTAAATATCTAAAATTATTTCAATTATAATGTTTTTTTTGCCCTTTTTTCAGTGTGTTTTCTACTTTGTACAATCCGTAGACAGTAATCCCAATTTTTACTAAAGCCGTTTATGATGAATATTCGTATTTAAATAATGGTCTTCTCTCACTGTAGTTAATTTTTTAATGGCCTAATATATTTCAACATAAAGAACTTCTGGATCTTGGATTCAGACAAAATCATGTGTCTAAAACGCTATTAGAAATTGGACAAATCTCGTTATTTAATATATAGTTTCTGGGTCATTATTGGCCCAATTACGTTTTAGACTCTCTTCCGCGGCCAACCGATTCGTACGCAAAATCCATCGTACTATTAACTAGCAAAACGGCGTCGCGTTTCTCAGCGTCTTCCTCTCGACTCCTTAACTGAAGTAGAGGTAGAGAAAGGGTTTGATTCGCTTGAATTAAACAAGTATCACTGTAGATTATATGCTTTGCCTTAATATGTGTAGTGTATAGTTGGTTGGTAAGGCATTACAAATGATCTGCTAATGACCCTTCTCTCGAATCATTAGCAACTCAATATGTATTCTGTTAATGATGTATATGCAAGGTAATATAGTATTATGTTGGATACCACTTTGTTTACTTTGATCCAAAAGTCTTGTAAACAGTCTGTATGGGCGATTCAGTGTTCATAAGTGCCAATGAATCACTGTAATTACTTCTTTCATTTTGAAGTGCTACAATAATATTTCATTATTGCTGTTTTGGAGTGAGAAGTAAATCAAGACATGCAGCTAAACAGTCAGCATATAGTGAGAGTTTATTTATTCATTTTTCTTGAGAAAATCAAATAACACCTTTCTTTCTTACGGATCTGAGGATGCATTTGAAGCATAAGAACCAAAGAACATAGAAAAATATAATATCATTGTATATTTAAGGGTTTAAGAAACACTGGCTGAGGATAACTCTTCTGAAGAAAAAGATAATAAAGTACAAAGCAGAAAAAGAGAAAAACACAAACAGTCAAGAGGCTGGAAAATTTGAAGACTACACGAGTAAGGTGTTTTCAAGTTTCACCCTTTCTTGATCAATATAAGATTAAGTGCACTAAAGTTAAAAGATGAGTTCATGTATTTCAAGTAGATTACAGCATTAAGAAACACATATCTAGGTACCTCTTCTACAAAAAGAACAAAAAAAAATAGAGTAGAGGATCTAAGATGGACAAAAAAAGAGAGAAAAAGAACTGCAAATTTAAGGTTTTCTTGAAGCTGTGATCTGATGTTTCCTACTTCCTTGAAGATCTAATGGTGGATTACACCTGATACAAAAAGAGACACTCTTGATGTCAATTACACCTAAAACCCATCTCTGGGGATACATAAAAATCAAAACTTATTAAGCCTGGTTTCTTCTTTACTTGTTCTGTATAGGATTTGAGCCAGTCCATGGAATTTTCCGGAAGCTATCTTTTTCTCCTCTAAGCGGCCCTTTCTTCATCTCCTTGCTTATCTGCAAATCTTTCACAGCTTGACCAAAATGCGTCATCGTTGACAGAGAACGGCCCTCTACATTGTACTTGCTGCTAAAGAAAGCTACAAGTAACAGAACCAGAGCCACTGAACAATATCTCTTCATTGTGAGTTTTCTTCTTGTAATTGTTTTAGGACTCTTGAAACTTCTTCACTAGTTCGTGTTCTGTTCTTGAGAATGTAATTGACAAAAGTCTTGGATAGAGATGTGAGCTAGAGAAAGAGAGAGATGAAGAGAGACGAGAGACTTGTAAAGCTTGTTGCTTTTATGGGGATCTGATCACGTGATCATACTTTGACTGCTGCTATTTAATCAGGATGGTGAGATACTTATCTTAATCTTAATCATTTTCTGATGATGATATTCCTCAGCATCTACATTGAATCGATTATACAAATATTATATGTAGAGACAAAAGATCCACATATTCACATTACCTAACTCCATGTAACTGCTTTGAAACTTAGAGATGGTAGTCATGTGATTAGACACGTGGTTTCTGCCTAATCTTATTGGGGAACTCAAAAGAGGCTGAAACTTTACTTTGTTGAATTTTATAAGTTTTTTAATTTATTTAAGTGCTAAGGACATCACTTTGGAAATTGGAGGTATTAGTGTAAGTCCAATTTCAGAAAAGAGAAAAATGCAGGTAACAGCTGTTTTGTCTCTCTACTAATGACTTATAAAAAATTATTTTCTTTTTCTTATGTAGTTATTTATATATTTATTACATTATTTTAAATGAAAAGAAAAGAAAAGAAATTTTGATTCCAAGAACCGGCATAGATTCTTGATGAGTAGAGAGATCCTCAAGTGGTGAATAAAGAAAAATAGGGAAAAGTGCATTACGCAATTTTGGGCCTTTCTTTTCAATAATTAAAACTTAAAAAGGATTTTAAAAATAATTGTAAATCCTCAATTAGAAAAGGGGTTTATTATGTCAAAAAGGGAGATTTTCATCTTGTGGGTTGTGTGGCTCACAAATAACGAACCGGAATGCTTAATGCAATACCGGCCAAACTTGTGGGATGAATTAATGAATTTTGGTCGGGTTAAGCTAAACCAGCGCAAGTTAGGCTATTTTCTCTCTCAACCCGACGAGAAAGAGAAAGCAATTAACGAGAAACCCCAGAGAGAGAGAGAGAATCTTCCTCGACAAAATTCGATTCAAGGTGCTCAATTTTCCCAAATTCTTTATTGGATCTGATGTTATACTACTTAAGATTTTCTTCGCTGCATTTCCTTTTGATGTGATTTGTATTCGTCTTTTGCGTCTCTGGGTAAGAAGCAAAGCTTGAAATTGCAATTGAAATCTTTATCAGTTTTTTTTTTTTAAATGTGAGAAAGTGTGTTGATTTCCTAGATATTGATCGAAGATATTGTAGTTGATTCGAGTTGGTTTGCTTATCATTTTTGTTATTTTCTTGGTCGAATCAATTGAGTTTCTAGGTTGAGATATTTTCTTGGGATTCCCAGATCATTCCCTTTCAATTGGCTGGAATCTATCGAATTTCTTTGCTTTCAATTGATTTGCAGTATTTCTGGGTGAAATTGGTTTCCCAAGTTCATTTATTTTGATGTTTTGTCTTATTAAAAGGTGTTGTTTGATTCAAGTTTCATCTGGTCTTGTGTGTAATTCGATTTTCTTTTCAATCAGGTCATGAGAGTATTGAGAAATAGCTAATGGAATGTTTTTTTTCTTCTGTTCATTTCATTTCACTCTAATATGTATTTCGTTTTGTTGATTATGTTTTATGGGTTTTAACAGCAGTTGCAGTAGTTATTCACTTAGTCCATAGCACTTAAATGGCAGAAAAGGCTTGTATTAAGCGTCTTCAAAAGGAATATAGAGCACTTTGCAAGGTACTATCTCTTTTCATCTCTCTTGTGCTGAACCAGTTTTCTCTGAATTTTTCAGACGATGCTGTATCTGTATGTGAATGTTCTTTTGGTTTTTAGTCTTAAAAGTAAATTTTATATTTTCCTTTGTTTCTATGGGGGTTATTTATTATATGTTCTGTTTTGGGCCTTTAGGAACCAGTCTCCCATGTTGTTGCTCGTCCTTCCCCAAATGACATTCTCGAGTGGCGTAAGCCTTTCCTATCTTTTTTTTCTTTTTCTTGTCTTTATTCCCACTGACTCTCCCGTAATCCTATTGCACACATTTCTATGAAGGTGTTAGGTTGATGTATATCATGATGGATAAATTTGCTGTACTTGATAATATACAATAAACTATGAAACAATTAGTTACTATGAGGAGATTAGACAGAATAGGCCTCTCAACATTTAAAGAATTACTTTGATAGAATGGTGACTACTTATTATCAATGGTTTATATATGCTTTAAGAGTAAATGCAAAGATGTGGTGTTTTTTCTTCTCAATTGTGCAATGCTGTCAGTGTAATGCCAATAGTTTCAGTCTTTCTAGTATTACTGCATTTAGTATGTAAATAAAGGTAGCGTGATCTGTTACTAACAAAGAGTTTAACTATTGGCATTTATTTTACAGATTATGTGCTGGAAGGTAGTGATGGAACACCTTTTGCAGGTGAAAATCTTCTCTCGGAAGTTTCTTGTTAGTGTTGTCTTCTGCAGCCCTTAGGTCTACGCAGTATCTCATTTTTTTATAATAATGTTCTCTTAAACAGGTGGATTTTACTATGGAAAGATCAAGTTCCCTCCAGAGTATCCTTACAAGCCACCTGGAATTACGTATGTTTCTATGGTTCTTCAGAATTCAGTCTCAACACTACTATTACCTCAGTTTTTAGTCCAGTTTCCAATGAGCCAAATCGTTTTCTGTTTGCTGCAGAATGACTACACCAAATGGTCGTTTCATGACACAAAAGAAAATCTGCTTGTCTATGAGTGATTGTAAGGACAATCTGCACTTTCTATTCATTATTTTGTACCAATTAAGTCCTCCAATATCTAAATAACTTTACATGGCATTTATAGTTCATCCAGAAAGCTGGAATCCCATGTGGTCTGTGTCAAGGTATAGATTTCCCTTTGGTATATATACTTCAGTTGAGTTTCATAATGTTCGTACTAATTTTGGGAGATGATGATGGATATACCTGTAGATAACCAATTGTTTTTCGTGAATGCAGCATACTTACAGGACTTCTCTCATTTATGGTAAGTTCATCGTAGGTTCTATAGATTAATGGATATCTTGCTTGAAAAATATCATATTCTTATATTGTAATGGTTTATATTTGCTTAGATCTAAATATTAAACATGGCAAGGTCTTTTGTTTCTGTTCTCAATCTTTCTCCACACGTTTCCCTTGTGTCGCAGATGGATAACAGTCCGACAACCGGAAGTGTGAACACTACCGTAGCTGAGAAACAACGGTTGGCTAAGTCATCTCTTGCTTTCAATTGTAAAACGTAAGATCATCCCACCATAAATTTTTATCAAATTCTGGATTACCTTAGAAGCTAACTTTAGTTGTTTGTGTTTACTGTTTAGGATAGTCATAAAAGCTGATTAGATAACCAATATAGGAGTGGATACCGAGTCCTGAGTTTTTTTCGGTATTTCACCTGAATCTGATAATCTTACTTGTTACAGCCCGGCATTTCGGAAGCTATTTCCAGAGTACGTAGGTAAGTACAACCAGCAGCAACTAGCTGAGCAAGCTGCCACACAACTGACAACACTAGAGTCTCCTCCTCAAAAGAGTTATACCAAGGCCGAGTCAGAGAAAACCATGGACCCAACGAAAGAGGACTCAGAAGGTGGCTTGAAGGAGAGGAAAAAGAACAAGAAACAGGCACTGCCTGCGTGGATTATACTGTTGCTAGTGTCTGTTTTCGGTGTTGTAATGGCGTTGCCTTTGCTTCAACTGTGAGTTCTATGCAACAAAACACGACCTGGACGTCTCTCGGTATCAAGAGTCAAGAGTAGTCTCCTTTTGTCTTCTGAATTTACTTATTTAGCCCCTCATGGTTTGTGCTTCTAAAAGCAAAAAAAAACATAAGTTTGATTTCACATTTATTATATACATACTGTAGCTTTGTTCCAACTACTTTGTATAGTATATGAATGAGGGTAATGGTTTGCAATAGAAGAATCGTATGGTTTTGAATTGTATTTCTGCAAGAGCTCACTGGTTAATTCGTCAGTCAAATACATACTTTCTGTAATAAAGACCCGACCACAAATATATAATGCAGCAGGATTAGAGCTTAGGCATTTATTATCGATTCGGCCCATTAACAGAACAAAAAAAATAAAAAATACTCATCAAATTAGTTAAAACCCGGTATGACTGTACCACTGATTTGCAGCTCACTCTCCTCTCGGCGATGGAGCGCAACTCGTCGGACGAAGATGAGGACCACCGGAATTTGATCCCACAAAACGATATCAGAGACAACAATCTCAATCTCCGCCGGGAAGACGATCTTCAGTCTGTCACCACTGTCAGGGCCTTAAGTAGAGCAAACGGCGGTGCCAGGAGTCCGAGATCGGCGTTCCAGATCGAGGAAATCGCTTCGCGTGGTTGGAAAATCTCACTCGACAAGCGTTGTGTCATTTCTGCCATCTCTGTAACTCTGTTCGTCGGTTTTTTGTTCTTATTTACTGATACGCGTAGATTCTTCTCTGTGGATCTCTCGAGCTTTAAGCTTTATCCAATGTCAAGTCAGATCAAGGAAACTGAGCTCCAAGCTCTGTATCTACTGAGGCAGCAACAGCTATCGCTTATCTCTCTGTTGAACCGTACATTGGTAGATCAATCAGCGAATTTCAATTCTTCCAATGCAATTGGTTCTTCTGTAGTTATAGACAATGTGAAAGCTACTCTAGCAAAGCAGATTTCACTGAATAAGGAAATTGAAGAGGTGCTTTTATCACCACACAGGAATGGGAATTACTCCGTCACTGATTCTGGTTCAGAGAGTGTCACTGCTTCTTACTACTATGATAGATGTAGAAAGGTAGATCAGAAGTTGTTTGATCGGAAAACAATCGAATGGAAGCCTAGAACAGACAGATTCCTTTTTGCTATCTGTCTCTCTGGTCAAATGAGCAACCATTTGATTTGTTTAGAGAAACATATGTTCTTTGCTGCGTTGTTGGATCGAGTTCTGGTGATCCCAAGCTCTAAGTTTTATTACCAGTATGATAGAGTGATTGATATAGAGCGGATTAATACATGTTTAGGAAGAACTGTTGTCATTTCTTTTGATCTGTTCAAAGAGATGGATAAGAAGAACCATGCTCACATTGACAGGTTCATCTGTTACTTCTCATCGCCACAGCCTTGTTATGTGGACCAGGACCATATTAAGAAGCTCAAGGGATTGGGGATTTCTATTGGTGGGAAGCTTGAGGCTCCTTGGAGTGAGGATATAAAGAAACCAACTAAGCGAACTTCTCAAGAGGTAGTGGAAAAGTTTAAGTCGGATGATGGTGTGATTGCCATAGGGGATGTCTTCTACGCTGATATGGAGCAAGATTGGGTGATGCAGCCTGGTGGACCCATCAAGCACAAATGCAAGACACTGATCGAACCTAGTAGGCTCATTTTGTTGACAGCACAGCGATTCATCCAGACATTCTTAGGAAAGAATTTCATCGCGCTTCATCTCCGTAGACATGGGTTCCTGAAGTTCTGGTGAGTTTTTTTTTTTTGCATCTCTCTCTTTTTAGAGTACGAAACCTTGTCATTTTTTGCCTTTATGTGTCTTGATTGTGTAGCTCACACTGCGATATCTGAACACCATTCCGTTCTGCTTTGTTTATTAGTATATATATCTACACTTCTGTGTAGCAATGAAATACTGTGCTGTTGTTGCTGATCAAACTAGGGACTAGGTTAGGATTTTGATAAAACTGTGTCTCATTTTTAGCTGGCTCTGTCTAATTAAATGATTTCTCGCCAGCAATGCAAAATCATCAAGTTGCTTTTATCCCATACCACAAGCTGCAGACTGCATCAGTCGGATGGTGGAAAGGGCCAATGCTCCAGTCATCTATCTTTCAACAGATGCTGCAGAAAGTGAAACTGGTCTGCTTCAGTCACTAGTAGTTGTTGATGGAAAAGTCGTTCCCCTTGTCAAACGTCCACCTCGCAACTTAGCAGAAAAGTGGGACTCGTTGCTGTATAGACATGGTATAGAGGATGACTCTCAGGTACAGTAATGAATGCTACTGCTAAAACCCTAATCCTCTTCTTGCTTGTTTATGGACCAAAGACATTGTTGTCTAGAATTGATTTGAAAGTTCGAAACCCTACTTGTTTTGCCTCTAATCCAATCTCCTATTAGATTTTTAACAGAAATACACTAGAGGCAAATCCAGTAACAGTCTTTGTTTGTTGTCTTGCGCCAACTATGTTTTTTTATCTGAGAAAATTCCATAGAGACTCTATTTTCCCAGTCTTCTATGATACAGACTCTTTCTCTCGCGTTAACTTGCTTATTGTTGGTTTTTGGAATGTGTAGGTGGATGCTATGTTGGATAAGACAATATGTGCAATGTCCAGTGTCTTCATCGGAGCATTGGGTTCTACTTTTACAGAGGATATCTTGCGGCTAAGAAAAGACTGGGGAACTTCATCTATGTGCGATGAGTATCTCTGTCGAGGCGAAGAACCAAACTTCATAGCAGAAGATGAATGAAAATGTAAACACATTCGTTAACTTTTCTTTAGTCTCTGTTCCATTGTTTCCTTTTTACTTGTATTATAATAGTGCCTATAGTGTCAAAAAAATTGTATTCATTTCCCACGGATTTGAGATCGTGTCGGCGAAATAGTGTTCTTACGTGAGAATTTTCAGTTCTGTCGAAACGGAACAGCTTGATTGCTTTTGAAACATGTAACCAAAATGTTGGTTGAATGTGAAACGTGGACTAAATTGCGTAAGAACTGAAAACAAAGGGTAATGTTTGATCACACAGGAAATAACAGGGGTGATTGTTTGAAGAGTTTAAGTTAAAGGGGTGATTTGGGATATTAACTGTAACCTGAGGATTTGCTAAGTTATTTCCCATATTTCCTCCTCCTAAGTACTTTCTACATTACTGTCATTAAACTGATTGGATATTAACATCTCAGGAGCGTATGCACAGAGGCTGGCATGTTTGCTGTTCGAGCACGAAGAAATACAGTGAATGAGAAAGATTTTCTAGATGCAGTAACCAAAGTAGTGAAGAGTTATCACAAGTTCAGTGCAACACCTACATATATGGTCTACAATTGAAATCACCAGCTACAATACAGACTAGAGATCTAGTTTTTGTTGTTCACATCCCCGAAGAAGAACCCCAAGATTGTTTGATCCCTCTTTATGTAAATTTTGAGTTAGGGAAAAATCAAGAGGGTGTTTTATATGGTATGAGCTGCACCAATCATCTTTGGGTCAATTTGTTTGAGCTTCATCACTGATTCTAAATGCCTTGACACTGAGTGTACCTCTACGAACCTACGAAATGAACAACAATATAGTTATTTTAATGGATCAGAGATGTTCTGGTAGTTTGTGAAAATGGAAGACCCAAAAGACAAAGAGAACCTGGCGATTTCTGCACGCCTCTTGGTTTGTTCAGCGATCCAAGAAGCGCGGGGATGACTTCCACTGACTTCTTCTGCAGAACGACTTCTCTGAGAGATGGTTACATTGGCCGTTCCATCATCTTTCCCATAATCTTTCTTATAAGTAAAAGCTGTCTGCAAGACAAAAACCAACAGTCTCGTCTTTAGGAAAAAAACAGAGTACAAGCCAGAGGACTCGATGGAAGAAAAACATGCACCAACCTTACGGTCCAATACGAGGTTCCAAGCTACTCCACTCAATGCGTAGTGAAAGATAAACTTTATAATATCTAGGGGTATGTAAAATATCAGACTGTATAACCATATAACACCTGCCCATCCCCATCCAATCCCGGTGATTTTAGCAAAGCTGATATTGGCATACACAGCAATTAATGTAGCTGCCTGTGTACATGAAATGGACATGTCAATATCAAGACCTATGTCTGTGATGTTAAAGGTGAAGGGTGGAGAACTCTTACAAGTTGAGCAACAATGAAAGCAACAATCAGAAGAGTCCCGGGACGTTCAACAAATGACCAGCCTCGACTACGTGTTACAAATATCAGTGCCTGGCTGATGATGCTCACTTGGAGATACACAGCAGATGAGACTTGTTCACTGTTGTTGGCGATTGATTTTACATGGAAGTGTTTCTGCAGCCATTAAAGATTCCAGGGATGGTCAGAGGTACTGCTTTTTTCCCCAGTAAGCAAAATCTAACTTACTTTGAGCAATGGGAAGATACCTCGAAGAAGGTGGTAAAGACAATGATCCAGTAGAACAGGACGGTGACCAATGCTAGGTATGTTCCAATGACAATTCCTGTCGCAAATATCTGGTTGAGTTTCCAACTCTCGGGTGTAGGAGATGGCCTAACTCGATCTTTAGAAATAGTCATGATGGTCCCTGATGCGTAGGAGATATACAAGATCACTTGAAAGTGTTAAGAAATTGTTTTTTTTTCCTTTTAACATCACATGAAGCTATTGATTAAAAGATTACCGTCATTGAGTATAGCGATTATCAGAACCATGAAAGGTGGGAAGTCGTATTCCCATATCAATGCTAAAAGTGTAAAACCAAGCTGCATGAAACAATGAAAAGAGGAGAAAGCTCAAGTAGATGTCACTTAACTAACATGAGTTGGATCATGTAAGCTCCTTACCACTATTCTTATGGTGATCGAGACTGCATATACCTGCAGATTCGTACTGATTAGTCAGTCATTCAGAGAAAAACATAAGCACCTTCAGAATTCTGTCAAACTAGTTGAAAATCATATCCTATGTTATATGAATTTGCTTATCTTTAGCTATCAGGAATCAGATGATTGTTGTGTAACCATAACTTTAGTACTTAACTGTATAGTTCTTCATCCGCTGAAAAATTGCTCTGCTGGTCAAGACAGCACTGATGATTACACTTAATCCGGGGTCAGTTAGAACTATGTCAGCCGAACTTCTTGCGGCGTCTGTTGCATCCGCGACAGCTATTCCGATGTCAGCTCTTTTGAGGGCAGGAGCATCATTCACACCATCTCCGGTCATTCCAACCACATGCTTCATTTCTTGTAAAATCTTTACAATCTCATACTTGTGTTCTGGAACATGAGAGACATAAAACGATTGGGATCAGAAATGAGAGCAAATCTGAAACTTGGTAGATATTACAGTTGTGTTGTGATTATGACCAGGGAATACTCCAGCAAATCCATCAGCCATTTCAATTAGCTCATCCACTGGAATGGCTTCATGCTCATCGTTGTTGTGGCCTAACAAAGATGAAGAAGGATACATGTTGGTTCCCATTCCAAGACGTCTGCCTGTCTCCTTTGCAATCGCCAACTGATCACCTGCATTTTTTTCCAAACTTATCATTCATTTTCCTCAAGTTTTACCGTTTGCACATAAGGGTGTGTGTGCTTGGGCTCAAGCCTATCAAGCTGTAGTGTAGGTATTCAAGATATAATCTAGCTTCATTGCATAAAGTCAATACTTACCGGTGATCATCTTAACGCAGACTCCAAGGTTAAGAGCTCTATGGATGGTTTCAGCGCTGTCATGCCTTGGAGGATCAAACAGTGGCAACAGACCACAGAAACTCCATGGTCCTCCAGGACTACTGCTGCTTTTTTCTGGAATTTCCTAGAGACAATAGTTAAAATGATGCAATGAATTGGAGTAAGTAATGTCGTTATAAGGTTCTTCGTCAAAAGAACACTTAAGATAAAAGTAGTTATGATTCCAGAGAGAAATGGAGAGGACAAAGATGTTACCTGATAAGCAACCGCAAGAGACCTCAAACCTTTTTCTGCAAATCTATCAAGGATGGCATACACTCTTTGCGCAATCTCGTTTTTCTGTTGACACAAGCTTAGAGCCTACAATATAGTACAGTTGGATCAGTGATGGTATTTCTTACATGGACACAATACAAAAAGATTCAATTATTGTTTACAAGTCAGTTTGGTAGTGCCATCGATGGTGTTTGCTACCTGTTCAGGAGCTCCTTTGGTAGCACGATACCATCTTCCATCGGAATCAATATATGTTATTGCAGTACGTTTGTCCACAGGATTGAATGGCAAGAAATGAATTTCTCTAATGTTTGCACGTGCCTACAGATAAACAACCTTTGTATGAGACAAACTTTTAAGAAGGTAACAATAGTCTTATAAAAGAGAGTTCATTAAGAGAAACATCTCTACCTCTCTAGGATCAGCAAGCATGCTCACAATGGCTGTATCTATAGCATCCTGATTTTCTAGTCGTGAAGCTCGGCCTGCAAGCAACAAAATTGTGTCCTTGTCCATGTAGTCCACGAATACCTGTGAAGATGGGTTTGCACATTACAACACCTACAAATAGAGAACGAGGCAAGGAACAAGGAGGCTACTGCTCTTAACTGGATTATTTGAACTTGATTTGCAAGTCACATGAGTAGTATTAGTACCTCAATAAGGTTTTTATCAACGGTAAGACTGTTCAAGGTAAGGGTTCCAGTTTTATCGCAGCAGAGTACATCCATCCCAGCCATTTCCTCTATTGCGGTCATCCTTTTTGTAATGGCACCCTTTTTTAAAACAAGTAGAAATACATTATTGCTAGCAAAAATTTTAAAGAATAACAAATAAAGGGCAGCTAAAAAGCAGGATTCTTCTCTATTCACTCTATTATAGTTAAATACTAAAGAGAAATGACACCAAGATTTGTACCTGTTGGGAAAGTCGATGAGATCCAATGGAAAGCGTTACAGATCGTACAGTGGGCATGGCAATAGGTACCCTCCAATCAAAAGCACAAGACGGGTATTGATCCCAATTCTGAAGGAGCGATGTCGTACAGGGAACATGACTATGATTTCAAGAACCAATCCAACAGCAATAGAGCAAATGCAGAAGTTTCCAATTGATGTAAGAACCTAGAAGAAAACATGTCAAAGTTAAATGTCAGACTGTATTATTTTCACAAATTTTAAAATACAATCGGTTACTCCGTCGTTCACTATTCAGGTTCGTGAGACACGTAAAACCTGCTGAAAATGTCCAGTTACATCTGTAATGTCCACCAAGCGAGCTGTTTTTCCAAAGAAGGTGCTCGATCCAGTTGCTATCACAACAGCTTCTATTTCACCTTGTTTACAAGTAGAACCAGAAAAGACTTGGTCACCCTTCTTCTTGGTCACTGGTAGTGATTCTCCGGTCAGCACCGACTACAGTAATAACTATTGTGTCAGAGAAAGTCTTCACATTGTAACACTAAAAGAAATGAGATGTAAATAAGTGCTGATATTCGAGACATGCCTGATCAATCTTCAAGGGGTCTCCTTCAAGAAGGCGAGCATCTGCAGGAATGATATCCCCAAGCTTTATGCTAACTATATCACCAGGTACCAAGGTAGACGCATCTTTCTCTTGCCACTGTCCATCTCTTAGAACCTATAGCAAGGGATCTTGATCAAACTTAACCTAGTACGGGAAACAATTGTGTAGATAGCTTTCTAGTGTTGGCTCATTGGAGTCAAAATTCATAACGTGAAGAACCATACTCTCGTTTTTAGAGCCAAGCGGGCCATAAGAGCCGCAGCAGCATTCCCGGCATTGTTTTCTTCGAGGAAGCTGATTGTTGCATTGATTAGTAAAAGGCAAACGATTCCAACAAAGTCTTCCCAGTCAGGTCCCACGCTCTGTAATACCATTTTCACAATGAGTTTCAAGAAGAAGATTAACGATTTCAAAAACTGTCATGGACCAAAAAAGGAAGCAAAACTGTGGATGTCTTACTTACACTATTAGTGAGGGCGATGGCCATCAATGCTGCAGCTTCCATAACCCATGACAAGGGATTCCACATAAAACCTAGAAATTTCAGAAATTTGTTCTCCTGCATCATTGTTTTAAACAGCATTAGCACAACAGTATGGAGACACTTGGCAGGAACACTATGGAGACACTTTGAAGATGAGCTGTTTTATTACCCGTTTCTCTTCAAGTCTGTTAGGACCAAATATCTTGAATCTTTCTTCAGCATCTCCAGATAAAAGCCCCTGAGGCGATGTTCTTAGGTATTCAAAAACCTCCTCCAGTGGCAATATACCCTGTCAAGCTCAATCGTCAAACCCTTTTTGCCACAAAAGAATTTGAGTAAAAAAAAATAAAGGAAGCACGAATCACGTACCAAGTCAATTCCTTCTCTATCGAAAGTATCACGGTCCAGAAATGGTTTGTCTAAATCTTCGGCCATGTCAAAATCCACCGTACAGCTTCAAAAATCTACAGCAGGGAACTAGTGGACAAGAAACAAAAACCAGAATTTGTCCATCAAAACATGGTGCGAACTCAATCACTAGGTTACGACCAATGATGCATCATTCTGATGCAAGGGACTTACCAGGATCGTATATGATGGAACGAAGCCACTAATTCCGTCGTCTCTCCAGGACCTGAAGCAAAACAGGAATCCTTAAAAAGGAAGCACGAATAATGAAATTGAAACGACCATTCCATGGCTGACCAGTTGATGGAGTTTTGGGAAGAGGAGATTCTCCTGCAAGTCGCAATTGATATCGCCATTTTTGGAAGCATCAGAGTTTGCGAACGGTAGATTGGGAAGACGAAGAGGAAGCAGTCAAGTGTGGTTGAGCTCACTTCTCCACCTAACTAACGGTCATTCCCTCCGAGACTAACCATCTCATTTATTTGGGCCTCCATTTTTTTATATGGGCTGGATTCAGTTACGGGCCAACTAAGTTCTTTTTTTTTACTCAACAAATAAAATGATTACAGTTAGTTTTGTTGTTTAATGGTAAACTAATTCTGAATTTAATGTTGTTGAACTTTAGGAGTTTTACTAAAGTGTCTAGTTTTAAAATTGTGATTTGATTTAGAAAAATTGTAATTGTAAAGTTATGATTTGAGAAATGGATGGTTTTCATGTTAACAACGAGGTGAGTGGATACTTTTACCCTTTATAACAAATTAAGAAATAAGATATTGAGTTAAGTTAGGTTTCAATTTCCGGTTATAACAAATTAAAATGTGATTGTTGGTTAGGTTTCAATTTCAGTTTGTATCTTTTTAACAAAAAAAGAAGAGAAAAGAAAAAGATATTGAGTTGATGAAAAAAGTAAAAAAAAAATGTAATAATATTTGTGAAATTTTTTCCTTCAACAATTTGCTTAAATTCATGCAAAATCATACAAAACCTCAAATCATTCAAAATATTTGAAAACACCTTAGTTTTGATTTATGATTAAAACTAGTTCTAGAGATGAGAAAGGGGTAAAAGCGTCAGAACATCGCTTTAGACTTTAGTGGCAATATAACAGACAAGATAGGCGCGAAAAAGACAGCAATGACTTCCACTTGTGATTTAACGGTCAACGATAAAAATCATGAGCTCCACAGACCCCAACGCTCTCTCACCCGTCACCAAGCAGAAATTAAAACACAAAAAAAGCAAACAATACACTTAAAGATCATTGTTCTGAATCATCCTTTTCACGTGTCGTCTTCATCAAATCCTCACCGTCCCAACAAACAAGATCCTCTGTTTTCTTCTATTGACAACCCAGAGAAACACTACAAAGGATCCCTAAGACTTTTTATTCAATGGATATGTACAAACCCAGATCACCATCACGTGATTTGAAACCCCTTGCTGCTCAAAAATATGTCCAACGATATCGGAGAAAGAGCCGATGTCCCCGACAAAGAGGATTCAAACAGCGTTGACAATTTCTGGAGTCGCTAAACAGAGACCTTTCCCCAAGTCTTCCGCAGACAAGTCTTTCTTTGATCAATCAAAAGTCGCTCTTTTTCCCATCTCAATCTAATCTTTTTACATTTAAACCAAAACCATTCCGTGACTGCCCAAAATCGACCTTTCGTCATTCTTTTCGTTTTTTTGTTCTTCAAGATTAACCAGATGTGTTCAGTGAGCACTCTGTGTTCTTACCAAAGCTAACTTGTAAAAATGAGAGAAAGGGTGTGTTTCTTGGCGATAGTGATTCTCTGTTCTTTCTCCTTCATCTTTGTGAGATCCTTAAACGAAGAAGGGCGTGTTCTTCTGGAGTTTAAAGCTTTGCTTAATGACTCCATTGGCTACCTCGGAAGCTGGAGTCAGTTAGATTCAAATCCCTGCAACTGGATCGGAATCGCGTGTAACCGTCTCAGAACTGTAACCTCTGTTGATCTAAAAGGGATGAATCTATCAGGTACACTATCTCCTCTCATATGCAAGCTTCATGGTTTAAGGAAACTGAATGTCTCCACCAACTTTATTTCTGGTCCAATCCCTCGAGATTTATCTCTCTGTCAAAGCCTAGAGGTTCTTGATCTCTCCACAAATAGGTTCCATGGATTGATACCAATTCAGCTAACCATGATCAATACTCTTCAGAAGCTCTATCTATGCGAGAATTATCTTTTCGGTTCAATCCCTAGACAAATCGGTAGCTTGAGTTCGCTCCAAGAGCTTGTAATCTATAGCAACAATCTCACCGGTGTAATCCCTCCTTCCACGGGGGAAATTAAGCCAGCTCAGGATCATT
>CM051365.1:16017108-16098108 GCA_028015245.1 Cardamine occulta | reverse complement strand
CATGAGTTGGATCATGTAAGCTCCTTACCACTATTCTTATGGTGATCGAGACTGCATATACCTGCAGATTCGTACTGATTAGTCAGTCATTCAGAGAAAAACATAAGCACCTTCAGAATTCTGTCAAACTAGTTGAAAATCATATCCTATGTTTTATGAATTTGCTTATCTTTAGCTATCAGGAATCAGATGATTGTTGTATAACCATAACTTTAGTTCTTAACTGTATAGTTCTTCATCCGCTGAAAAATTGCTCTGCTGGTCAAGACAGCACTGATGATTACACTTAATCCGGGGTCAGTTAGAACTATGTCAGCCGAACTTCTTGCGGCGTCTGTTGCATCCGCGACAGCTATTCCAATGTCAGCTCTTTTGAGGGCAGGAGCATCATTCACACCATCTCCGGTCATTCCAACCACATGCTTCATTTCTTGTAAAATCTTTACAATCTCATACTTGTGTTCTGGAACATGAGAGACATAAAACGATTGGGATCAGAAATGAGAGCAAATCTGAAACTTGGTAGATATTACAGTTGTGTTGTGATTATGACCAGGGAATACTCCAGCAAATCCATCAGCCATTTCAATTAGCTCATCCACTGGAATGGCTTCATGCTCATCGTTGTTGTGGCCTAACAAAGATGAAGAAGGATACATGTTGGTTCCCATTCCAAGACGTCTGCCTGTCTCCTTTGCAATCGCCAACTGATCACCTGCATTTTTTTCCAAACTTATCATTCATTTTCCTCAAGTTTTACCGTTTGCACATAAGGGTGTGTGTTCTTGGGCTTAAGCCTATCAAGCTGTAGTGTAGGTATTCAAGATATAATCTAGCTTCATTGCATAAAGTCAATACTTACCGGTGATCATCTTAACGCAGACTCCAAGGTTAAGAGCTCTATGGATGGTTTCAGCGCTGTCATGCCTTGGAGGATCAAACAGTGGCAACAGACCACAGAAACTCCATGGTCCTCCAGGACTACTGCTGCTTTTTTCTGGAATTTCCTAGAGACAATAGTTAAAATGATGCAATGAATTGGAGTAAGTAATGTCGTTATAAGGTTCTTCGTCAAAAGAACACTTAAGATAAAAGTAGTTATGATTCCAGAGAGAAATGGAGAGGACAAAGATGTTACCTGATAAGCAACCGCAAGAGACCTCAAACCTTTTTCTGCAAATCTATCAATGATGGCATACACTCTTTGCGCAATCTCGTTTTTCTGTTGACACAAGCTTAGAACCTATAATATAGTACAGTTGGATCAGTGATGGTATTTCTTACATGGACACAATACAAAAGATTCAATTATTTTTTACAAGTCAGTTTGGTAGTGCCATCGATGGTGTTTGCTACCTGTTCAGGAGCTCCTTTGGTAGCACGATACCATCTTCCATCGGAATCAATATATGTTATTGCAGTACGTTTGTCCACAGGATTGAATGGCAAGAAATGAATTTCTCTAATGTTTGCACGTGCCTACAGATAAACAACCTTTGTATGAGACAAACTTTTAAGAAGGTAACAATAGTCTTATAAAAGAGAGTTCATTAAGAGAAACATCTCTACCTCTCTAGGATCAGCAAGCATGCTCACAATGGCTGTATCTATAGCATCCTGATTTTCTAGTCGTGAAGCTCGGCCTGCAAGCAACAAAATTGTGTCCTTGTCCATGTAGTCCACGAATACCTGTGAAGATGGGTTTGCACATTACAACACCTACAAATAGAGAACGAGGCAAGGAACAAGGAGGCTACTGCTCTTAACTGGATTATTTGAACTTGATTTGCAAGTCACATGAGTAGTATTAGTACCTCAATAAGGTTTTTATCAACGGTAAGACTGTTCAAGGTAAGGGTTCCAGTTTTATCGCAGCAGAGTACATCCATCCCAGCCATTTCCTCTATTGCGGTCATCCTTTTTGTAATGGCACCCTTTTTTAAAACAAGTAGAAATACATTATTGCTAGCAAAAATTTTTAAAGAATAACAAATAAAGGGCAGCTAAAAAGCAGGATTCTTCTCTATTCACTCTATTATAGTTAAATACTAAAGAGAAATGACACCAAGATTTGTACCTGTTGGGAAAGTCGATGAGATCCAATGGCAAGCGTTACAGATAGTACAGTGGGCATGGCAATAGGTACCCCTCCAATCAATAGTACAAGAAGGTTATTGATCCCAATTCTGTAGGAGCGATGTTGTACAGGGAACATGACTATGATTTCAAGAACCATTCCAACAGCAATAGAGCAAATGCAGAAGTTTCCAATTGATGTAAGAACCTAGAAGAAAACATGTCAAAGTTAAATGTCAGACTGTATTATTTTCACAAATTTTAAAATACAATCGGTTACTCCGTCGTTCACTATTCAGGTTCGTGAGACACGTAAAACCTGCTGAAAATGTCCAGTTACATCTGTAATGTCCACCAAGCGAGCTGTTTTTCCAAAGAAGGTGCTCGATCCAGTTGCTATCACAACAGCTTCTATTTCACCTTGTTTACAAGTAGAACCAGAAAAGACTTGGTCACCCTTCTTCTTGGTCACTGGTAGTGATTCTCCGGTCAGCACCGACTACAGTAATAACTATTGTGTCAGAGAAAGTCTTCACATTGTAACACTAAAAGAAATGAGATGTAAATAAGTGCTGATATTCGAGACATGCCTGATCAATCTTCAAGGGGTCTCCTTCAAGAAGGCGAGCATCTGCAGGAATGATATCCCCAAGCTTTATGCTAACTATATCACCAGGTACCAAGGTAGACGCATCTTTCTCTTGCCACTGTCCATCTCTTAGAACCTATAGCAAGGGATCTTGATCAAACTTAACCTAGTACGGGAAACAATTGTGTAGATAGCTTTCTAGTGTTGGCTCATTGGAGTCAAAATTCATAACGTGAAGAACCATACTCTCGTTTTTAGAGCCAAGCGGGCCATAAGAGCCGCAGCAGCATTCCCGGCATTGTTTTCTTCGAGGAAGCTGATTGTTGCATTGATTAGTAAAAGGCAAACGATTCCAACAAAGTCTTCCCAGTCAGGTCCCACGCTCTGTAATACCATTTTCACAATGAGTTTCAAGAAGAAGATTAACGATTTCAAAAACTGTCATGGACCAAAAAAGGAAGCAAAACTGTGGATGTCTTACTTACACTATTAGTGAGGGCGATGGCCATCAATGCTGCAGCTTCCATAACCCATGACAAGGGATTCCACATAAAACCTAGAAATTTCAGAAATTTGTTCTCCTGCATCATTGTTTTAAACAGCATTAGCACAACAGTATGGAGACACTTGGCAGGAACACTATGGAGACACTTTGAAGATGAGCTGTTTTATTACCCGTTTCTCTTCAAGTCTGTTAGGACCAAATATCTTGAATCTTTCTTCAGCATCTCCAGATAAAAGCCCCTGAGGCGATGTTCTTAGGTATTCAAAAACCTCCTCCAGTGGCAATATACCCTGTCAAGCTCAATCGTCAAACCCTTTTTGCCACAAAAGAATTTGAGTAAAAAAAAATAAAGGAAGCACGAATCACGTACCAAGTCAATTCCTTCTCTATCGAAAGTATCACGGTCCAGAAATGGTTTGTCTAAATCTTCGGCCATGTCAAAATCCACCGTACAGCTTCAAAATCTACAGCAGGGAACTAGTGGACAAGAAACAAAAACCAGAATTTGTCCATCAAAACATGGTGCGAACTCAATCACTAGGTTACGACCAATGATGCATCATTCTGATGCAAGGGACTTACCAGGATCGTATATGATGGAACGAAGCCACTAATTCCGTCGTCTCTCCAGGACCTGAAGCAAAACAGGAATCCTTAAAAAGGAAGCACGAATAATGAAATTGAAACGACCATTCCATGGCTGACCAGTTGATGGAGTTTTGGGAAGAGGAGATTCTCCTGCAAGTCGCAATTGATATCGCCATTTTTGGAAGCATCAGAGTTTGCGAACGGTAGATTGGGAAGACGAAGAGGAAGCAGTCAAGTGTGGTTGAGCTCACTTCTCCACCTAACTAACGGTCATTCCCTCCGAGACTAACCATCTCATTTATTTGGGCCTCCATTTTTTATATGGGCTGGATTCAGTTACGGGCCAACTAAGTTCTTTTTTTTTACTCAACAAATAAAATGATTACAGTTAGTTTTGTTGTTTAATGGTAAACTAATTCTGAATTTAATGTTGTTGAACTTTAGGAGTTTTACTAAAGTGTCTAGTTTTAAAATTGTGATTTGATTTAGAAAAATTGTAATTGTAAAGTTATGATTTGAGAAATGGATGGTTTTCATGTTAACAACGAGGTGAGTGGATACTTTTACCCTTTATAACAAATTAAGAAATAAGATATTGAGTTAAGTTAGGTTTCAATTTCCGGTTATAACAAATTAAAATGTGATTGTTGGTTAGGTTTCAATTTCAGTTTGTATCTTTTTAACAAAAAAAGAAGAGAAAAGAAAAAAGATATTGAGTTGATGAAAAAAGTAAAAAAAAAAATGTAATAATATTTGTGAAAATTTTTCCTTCAACAATTTGCTTAAATTCATGCAAAATCATACAAAACCTCAAATCATTCAAAATATTTGAAAACACCTTAGTTTTGATTTATGATTAAAACTAGTTCTAGAGATGAGAAAGGGGTAAAAGCGTCAGAACATCGCTTTAGACTTTAGTGGCAATATAACAGACAAGATAGGCGCGAAAAAGACAGCAATGACTTCCACTTGTGATTTAACGGTCAACGATAAAAATCATGAGCTCACAGACCCCAACGCTCTCTCACCCGTCACCAAGCAGAAATTAAAACACAAAAAGCAAACAATACACTTAAAGATCATTGTTCTGAATCATCCTTTTTCACGTGTCGTCTTCATCAAATCCTCACCGTCCCAACAAACAAGATCCTCTGTTTTCTTCTATTGACAACCCAGAGAAACACTACAAAGGATCCCTAAGACTTTTTATTCAATGGATATGTACAAACCCAGATCACCATCACGTGATTTGAAACCACTTGCTGCTCAAAAATATGTTCAACGATATCGGAGAAAGAGACGATGTCGCCGACAAAGAGGATTCAAACAGAGTTGACAATTTCTGGAGTCGCTAAACAGAGACCTTTCCCAAAGTCTTCCGCAGATAAGTCTTTCTTTGATCAATCAAAGTCGCTCTTTTTCCCATCTCAATCTAATCTTTTTACATTTAAACCAAAACCATTCCGTGACTGCCCAAAATCGACCTTTCGTCATTCTTTTCGTTTTTTTGTTCTTCAAGATTAACCAGATGTGTTCAGTGAGCACTCTGTGTTCTTACCAAAGCTAACTTGTAAAAATGAGAGAAAGGGTGTGTTTCTTGGCGATAGTGATTCTCTGTTCTTTCTCCTTCATCTTTGTGAGATCCTTAAACGAAGAAGGGCGTGTTCTTCTGGAGTTTAAAGCTTTGCTTAATGACTCCATTGGCTACCTCGGAAGCTGGAGTCAGTTAGATTCAAATCCCTGCAACTGGATCGGAATCGCGTGTAACCGTCTCAGAACTGTAACCTCTGTTGATCTAAAAGGGATGAATCTATCAGGTACACTATCTCCTCTCATATGCAAGCTTCATGGTTTAAGGAAACTGAATGTCTCCACCAACTTTATTTCTGGTCCAATCCCTCGAGATTTATCTCTCTGTCAAAGCCTAGAGGTTCTTGATCTCTCCACAAATAGGTTCCATGGATTGATACCAATTCAGCTAACCATGATCAATACTCTTCAGAAGCTCTATCTATGCGAGAATTATCTTTTCGGTTCAATCCCTAGACAAATCGGTAGCTTGAGTTCGCTCCAAGAGCTTGTAATCTATAGCAACAATCTCACCGGTGTAATCCCTCCTTCCACGGGGAAATTAAGCCAGCTCAGGATCATTAGGGCAGGCCGGAACACATTCTCGGGTGTGATTCCGTCTGAAATCAGCGGATGCAAGAGCCTAAAGGTACTTGGATTAGCAGAGAATCATCTTGAGGGTTCTCTTCCTAAGCAGCTCGAAAAGCTTCAAAATCTCACTGATTTGATACTCTGGCAAAACCGTTTATCCGGCGAGATACCTCCTTCAGTAGGAAACATCACCAGTCTTGAGGTGCTTGCGCTGCACGAAAACTACTTCATGGGATCAATTCCAAGAGAGATCGGGAAGCTCACAAAGATGAAAAGGCTGTACCTTTACACAAACCAGTTAACTGGAGAAATACCTCGTGAAATAGGCAACTTGACAAATGCAGTTGAGATAGATTTTTCGGAGAATCAGTTAACAGGTTCCATCCCAAGAGAGTTTGGTCAGATTCTGAATCTTCTATTACTTCATCTTTTTGAGAACATTCTTCGAGGTCCAATTCCTAGGGAGCTTGGCGCATTGACACTGTTGCAGAAGCTAGACTTGTCTATCAATAAACTAAACGGTACTATTCCGCAAGAGCTTCAGTTCCTAACTAACCTTGTAGATTTGCAACTCTTTGACAACCAGCTTGAAGGGACGATTCCTCCACTAATTGGTTTCTACAGTTACTTTTCTGTTCTTGACATGTCTGCCAATTCTCTTTCCGGTTCAATTCCTGCCCACTTCTGCAGATTTCAGAAGCTAATACTTATTAGTCTTGGTTCAAACAAGTTATCAGGAAATATCCCTCGTGATCTGAAAACCTGCAAGTCGCTGACAAGGCTAATGTTAGGAGATAACCAGCTAACAGGAAGCCTTCCCGTTGAGTTGTTCAATCTTCAGAACCTTTCTGCATTAGAGCTTCACCAGAACTGGTTATCGGGGAATATATCCGCAGACCTGGGAAAGCTAAAGAATTTAGAAAGACTGCGTCTAGCTAACAACAATTTCACTGGTGAAATTCCTCCTGAGATTGGGAATCTCACAAAGATTGTTAGCTTGAACATCTCCTCAAACCAGCTCACAGGTCACATCCCTAAAGAGTTGGGGAGTTGTGTCACTATACAGAGGCTTGACCTTAGTGGCAACAAGTTTTCTGGGTATATAGCAGAAGAGCTTGGCCAGTTGGTGAATCTAGAGATTTTGAGGTTGTCTGATAATAGATTGATCGGAGAAATTCCTCATAGCTTTGGAGATCTTACTCGACTCATGGAGTTACAGCTAGGAGGCAATTTCTTGTCTGAGAAAATCCCCGTGGAGCTTGGTAAGTTAGCCTCTCTGCAAATCTCCCTCAACATCAGTCATAATAATCTCTCTGGCACAATTCCAGACAGTTTAGGAAATCTTCAAATGTTGGAGATACTTTACCTTAATGACAACAAGCTTTCAGGTGAGATCCCTGCATCAATTGGGAATCTCATGAGCCTCCTTATCTGCAATATCTCGAACAATAACTTGGTAGGAAGAGTACCAGATACAGTCGTGTTTCAGCGGATGGATTCATCAAACTTTGCTGGAAACCACGGTTTGTGTAACTCTCAGAGAAGCCATTGCCAAACACTTGTCCCACAGTCTGATTCGAAGCTGAATTGGTTAATGAACGGTTCGCAGAGGCAAAAGATCTTGACAATCACTTGTATTGTAATCGGCTCGGTTTTTCTTTTCACTTTTCTTGGTATCTGTTGGGCAATGAAGCGGCGGGAACCAGCGTTTGTTGCTCTTGAGGATCAAACAAAACCGGATGTCATGGACAGCTACTATTTTCCTAAAGAAGGTTTCACATACCAAGGCCTTGTGGATGCAACTAGAAACTTCTCTGAAGACGTGGTTTTAGGGAGAGGGGCATGTGGAACGGTCTACAAAGCTGAAATGTCAGATGGTGAAGTGATAGCGGTTAAGAAGCTAAATTCTCGCGGCGAAGGAGCTAGTTCTGATAATAGCTTCAGAGCTGAGATATCAACACTTGGAAAGATTAGGCACCGGAATATTGTGAAGCTATATGGTTTCTGCTATCACCAAAACTCAAATCTTCTTTTGTATGAGTACATGTCAAAGGGAAGCCTTGGTGAACAACTTCAGCGAGGTGAGAAAACCTGCTTGTTGGATTGGAATGCCCGGTATAGAATCGCCCTCGGTGCTGCAGAGGGTCTATGTTACCTCCACCATGATTGCAGACCTCAAATAGTTCACCGCGACATAAAATCGAACAACATTCTTCTAGATGAACTATTCCAGGCTCATGTGGGAGATTTTGGCTTGGCTAAGTTGATTGATCTGTCTTACTCAAAGTCCATGTCAGCTGTTGCTGGCTCTTACGGATACATCGCTCCAGGTGAGTAAAAACACATCACAGGTTTCTATCTCTCACACTCGCTTAAATCGACATATCTGATTCATATTTTACTGTGTTTCCAGAATATGCTTACACAATGAAGGTGACAGAGAAATGTGATATCTATAGCTTTGGAGTAGTGCTTTTGGAGCTAATAACAGGAAAGCCCCCGGTTCAACCGCTGGAGCAAGGAGGGGATCTAGTCAATTGGGTTAGAAGATCAATCCATAACATGGTTCCAACCGTTGAAATGTTTGATGCAAGGCTGGATACGAATGATAAGAAAACAATTCATGAGATGTCTCTTGTCCTTAAAATAGCACTGTTCTGCACCAGCAACTCTCCAGCTAGTAGACCAACTATGAGAGAAGTTGTGGCTATGATTATTGAAGCCCGGGAATCAACAAGCCTCTCTTCCTCATCAATTACATCCGAAACTCCTCTAGAAGGAGAAAACTCCTCCAAAGGTCTGTATTCACACACACACTTCTCTGAAATTTCCAAACACTCATTCACTTTTTCTGATTCTCATATGAACATTTCTTGCTGTTCTGCAGAAATCGACTTTGTTGCATCACCTTGAAGTCAGCAAATAAATCCAGTTTAAAAATAGAATTATAGACTCTGATTCAGTAGAGCCGCTAATGATCTTCTGCAGTTGTTACGTAAACCAACACATTGTTCAGAAACATTGCAGAACATAAAGCATGTCTTAATTATATTGCAAAAGAACGAAACAGAGTCCAGGAAGTAGATATCAGCTAAAATCTTTCTTTCTTTCGCTTGACATAAAATATGAATACTTTTGATTTAGAGGAAACCAAATAAACGTTATCTTCCGAGAAACTTCTTGGCTCTAATAAACTCGTTGACATACATTGAACATAAACAAGCTTTCTTCTCCATTCATTAAAATAGAAGAACACAAGAAACGAAAAAAAAGACAAACTTAAAACCGAAGTTAAGTGTTGATTTTTATCTCAAACAAAATCTTCTGTATCGATAGAATAAAATTAAGAAATGTGTTTGATACTCCATAGCTGTACGGCGAGATTACCTAAAACAAGACCAAGTTCAGGCTTCCTTCAATTCCCAATATTAAATTGGTCTGTGAGAATCCAATAGTTATATAAATATACAAGGGTGATTCATCAATTTACCTTATCAACTCCCTCATGGCTGGATTTTCGGCAAAGAAAAACCTTAACCGGAGCAGCTTCACTTCGAAATGCTCATCTTTGATGAAACAACAACACGCTCGTCTCTGTATAATTCGCCTCTGCGCCACCATGCTCCTCCGATCGTACATCGATCACGACGATTACTAATAAGTTATCCGAAGATTACATCATTTATGTTTACTAATAATGTTTTTCGTCCACTCTTTTGGGCTTTTAGGCCTATTTAACGGATTTGGGTTTTTAGCTACAGCGACTGATTACGGGTTTTTACCAATGTTCCGCCGGAGATGCACCTCACGGCGTCAGTTCTTACTTTTTTCCGGCCGGTCCGGAGGTTATACTTATAGTGTAACAAGTAAACGGTACAAGTAATGTTCTTTTGTCGGAAAAGTAAGCTCTTTTCCTTTTTGGTTTCGGACTCGATTGGTATACGTCGGACAATAATCGCAAAGAGAACAGCGTTGAGGCCTGAAACTGTAAATATAAAAAGAATGTATTAATTGTATTTTTATGGAATTTTTCCTTTTTATATGTTGAGTTCAGGAATTTATTAATTTTCCTTGTAAAATATCTTAGCAATTTCGTCCAATTTTAAAAAGTGCTACAATTTTAAAAAGTGCTACATAAAATATATCTTTTCTATTTTTTTTCAAAATAACATTGTTACATTTGGGTTTTTTTTTCTCCTACATCAATCAACCAAATGTAGAAACATTTGCCATATACAATGTGAGACAATACAAACAATGTACCAACCAAACTGTTGTGTTTCCCAAATCTTACCCTGAGGCTGTGATTTTGTTGTTTGCTTGAGTTTCTTTGATGACTTTAGAACCAAAACCTGAATCACTATTAAACTCCAGCTTCTTCAATCGCAGCAGACATTGAAGCCGATGCTTCTTCTAGCGTTCGCCTCTTTTGAACCGCGTTAAAGGCCTCAATGATATCTCCTTCAATCCAATCATCGTAGTCATCCATACCGATACCACATTCTAATCCAGCACTCACCTAAGCCGTTATAAACAGAGAAAGAGGTTTATATTGACCAAGTTCGAAAGTCGCAAAGTCAGGATTTGGTATAGATTTGGACATATCTCAGCGTGTAAGATGGAAGTTGTAGTTTACCTCTTTCACGTTTTCTTTAACTCGTTTAAGAGAATCAAGGACACCGACATGAACAGTTTTACCCTTCCGCATCACCCTGATGCCACAATCTTTGACAAATTTTCCTTCATTCACCATGCATCCAGCCACACGACCACTTCCACTGCTGAAAGTAGCCCGAACTTCTGCTGAGCCAATCGGGATTTGTTCCTATCAAAAGCCACATGAATCTTCAGTTTTCAAAACTCCAAAAGGCACATGAAGTGAGACTAAAACATATGTTTTATGATAATACGTGACATGATACAGAGATTTACTTTTCAAGCAGTTCAATTATTCAACCAAAAAAAAAATGCAGCTGTTATGCCAACTCATGTGAAAGAAGACAGAACAGATCTCATCATGTGTAACGCTAAAGAAGCATGCTGATCGGATTAGACAACAACAACAACAAAAAAACGCTTCAGAATTGCTTAAGAAAACAATGCTAACCTCAACAGACTCAAGAAGTCCTTCCATTGCGTTCCGTACATCGTCAATAAGCTCATAGATAACTCTATATAGTCGGATTTCAACACCTTTGTTTTCTGCATCTTTCTTAACAGAACCAGATGCTTTGACATTAAATCCAAAAATGATGGCTTCACTCGCGGATGCTAGATCAACATCACTGTTGCTCACGTCCCCTGTCGCTTGTAGCAAAAATTTCAAGGTGACATTCTCCTGAGGGAGAACTTGCAGAGCTTGTCTGACAGCTTCAATGGATCCCTAGTAGTCACATTGATGATTTTTCATCAGAATGGTTAAGAAGAGACCAAGGAAACCAAAATGTTTAAGGTGATAAGTAGATGAAACCAAAATGACTCTTTACCTGTACATCGACCTTCAAGATGATATTAAGCTGATGCAAATCTAAGCCTGACATCTTTTTCGCTGATACAGCAGAAGCTAAGGAGGAAAGCGTGACCTTTCCATCCCCAGCCTTTGCAGATATTCTTTCATCTCGTAGTGATACCGCACGTGCCTCTGCCATCTCACGCGCCACATCAAGGGAAGAGACAATCTCAAATTCGTCCCCAGCAATGGGGACATTATTTAAACCAATCACCTGCAAATGTAATTTAGTTCCTCAAATTAGATATCTAAATCAATCCGTACATGAGAACATAGGATCACAATTCTATCACCAAGATAATAAACATGACATGCAGAGTATTTCCATTAGTGTGTGTGCAACACGTTTAAGTTAGGGTAGATTATGAAACTACAAACCTGTACAGGTATGGAGGGTCCAGCTTCATCAACTCGTTCCCCGCTGTGATCAAATAAAGCTCGTACCTAAATACAGAAACAGAGCAAGACCAAGGTTTGTAAGTTCCTAGCCATTCTATATCATCTGTACTATGTAGCTTGAGGAGAAAAGTAAATTTTGGATAGACCTTTCCGAAAGCTTCTCCGCAAACAACAACATCCCCTCTTTTCAAAGTGCCCTTCTGAACAATGAATGTAGCAAATGGTCCTTTTGCTTTATCAAGTCCAGCCTCGATAACAATGCCCTTGGCATTTCTGTGTGGATTTGCTTTTAATTCTTGCAGCTGAAACAACCAAAATACCGTCAGCCCACAAGAAAAGACTAATGAGAAGTAAAAGCAGAAAGCTGGAGAAAAAAAAATGAATTGAAGCCCAGATGTAAGAGTTTTTAGTCTATAGCTCTCCTTGAAGCAAAATTTTGGGCCCACTTTGGAGCAAGTATGTATGTCATTTCGTAGCCACTATGTAGTACTTACAAGAAGAAAACAAAATTAAAAGGAACAAACTCTGAGAAAACTGAATTACATAAATTGAACAATCTGTCAAATTAAGCTTCATTATGCATCTAACAAAAAGAGTAACAGAAAAATCAAGAAAACCTGTTATCATGGAATGAATAACAAAACTAACCTCTGCAACAAGCATGACAGTTTCCAACAGATCGTCGATGTTCTCCCCTTTCAATGCACTGATCTGTCAAAGGCAAATATAGAGCATGATATGAGACCCCATGGAACATATAGACACTGAAACACATATATGTGATAAAAGGATGTATTCCAACCTGAACCATTGGAACATCACCACCCCAATCTTCAGGCATCAAACCAATTGAAGAAAGCTCTTGCATCACTCTCTCCGGACTTGCTCCTTCTTTATCTATCTGGAACAGGAAATGAATCAGGCTGACCGAAGTTACATATACACAATGTAAAGAAGAATAACAAAGCAGTACTCTGGGTGACAATCTTTCTCAACTCCTAGATAGAAAAACGCAGGTGCAACATGAACCTAATACCTTATTTATAGCTATGACTATAGGTACAGCAGCAGCCTTAGCGTGAGCTATTGCTTCATTTGTTTGAGGACGAATACCATCATCAGCAGCAACCACAATGATTGCAATGTCAGTGACTCGTGCTCCGCGAGCTCTCATTGCACCAAATGCCTAGATGAGCACATAAAATACAGATGAGCAAAATTATGGAATGCCTAGCAATAGATGTGAAATAGACAATAAACATGCTAGATGAAAAAAAAAGCTCAGGAAGTATAATCAATGAAAATTCAGTATCAGAAATGAACATGCGAAGATTCAATTGCAAGAAACAAGATCTACCTCATGTCCAGGAGTATCAAGGAAAACACAGGACTGCAACTTTCCATCAACAGGCACTGACACCTTATATGCACCAATTCCTTGTGTAATCCCCCCTGCTTCTGAAGCAGCAACCTGCAGATATCCAGGGAAGATAGATTAGTTGAAAACGCTATTTAGTAATAGCCTTGGCAATAAGCAAATGAACAAAACACAAATAATATTTCAAAGCCAAAGAAGAAATCTAAACTCCTATGCTAAAGACTAGTTGCCTCTCAACACATTAATTGCCACTAGCCATGCTTTAGAAATGATAAAGAACTGAAGAGGCCACACTGAAATTTCTTGATAAATAAAAGGCAAACCACTGTTCTGTCGGATAGCTAATCTCATACATACCTTGCTTTTTCTGATATAGTCCAGAAGAGTGGTCTGCAAAATAGATAGCAAATGCATTAGGAAAAACCTGCTGCTAAAAAAATAGGCCTCTACATACGCTTTTAAGGGAGAGAAGGACATGAGAAACAAACAAAAAAAAGTAGTGCAAACTGTCCCTACCTTCCCATGGTCCACATGACCCATTATCGTTATGACAGGAGGCCTGTCTTCTAACTTGTCCAAATCTTCTTCATCAAAAATTTCTCTTTTCTTTGCCATCTCTTCTACTCCAACTGACCCAGTATCAAGGACCTCAACATCGTAATCTCTACAAATCATCTTCACCATCTCGCGGTCCAAGGTCTGCACACCATCAGGTCTAATCCCTTTTGAATATAGGTACCCAAGGATGTCGCCTTCGCCGATGGCAAGGTTGTAAGCCAAATCCTCGATGGACATGCCTTCTTCCTCAACCTCTAAGATTTCAGCTTTAACAGGTGCTGCGTCTTTTGCAGCCTGGAGTCTTGCAGCCTTCCTACTAGCTTTACTCCATTTTCTCCCTTTTCTACCTGATCCAGGAATGGAGACATTTAAATGGGATGTATCTTCGTCACCGTCGTCTTCAGCAACCATTCTTCGTCTAGGACTAGCTGATGCATTTTTTTTATTACGGTGCTCAACTCTGAACTTGCTAGAGGGAGGACCCTTTCCAGGCTTAGTAGGAGCTAACACAGCCTGGGAGACCACAGGATCAACACCTTTTTTCTTGGTAGCAAATTTGTCAACCAAAATAGGCTTCCTTTCTTTACTTTTAATGCTAGAATCAACCTCTTCAGAAACTGGAGGTTTTGATGCCATACCAAGATCTTTTAAGATGGGTTTCTTTACAGGTGGTTTAGCTACCATAGGCTTCCCTTGTAACATTGGCTGAGGTCTCACAGGTGGCTGAGGTCTCAAAGGTGGCTGAGGTGGTGCCAATTGAGTGCCTGCTGTGGCATTCACTTCTTCCTCCTCTCTCGATCTAGGTTCGACCTGCATTCCTCTATTATCAATTTTAGGTGATTCCTTAACAACTTTTTGCACAGCTGCAACAGCATCGCCCTTACGCCACACACTCTTCATAGTTTTCGTCTTCTTTGTCCCTCCAGCAGTCGCATAGCTCCCATTTTTCGAGTTACTACTGTTGGCACTAGGCTGTGACGGTTTGACAGCCTCACCACCCTCTTTGTTACCCGGTTTCGGAATTTCCAACCTCTCAGCTTTATCTAACACTTCACCAAGAGATTCAATAACCTTATTCCTCTCTTCTTCTCCATCAAACTTACCCCCGTTCGATAATTCCTTACTCCAAGGAGCAGAATTGACCCCCAAACCTCTTTCAACCCTTGCCACAGGAGGTTTCAACACAGGTTTAGGAGTCTGCTTGAGCACAATCTCACTATCATCCCCATCTTTACTCCCTCTAAACGAGTTAGAATCTATAGAAGCTGAGTTGTTGTTTTGCTCAGCAATGAAGTCAGCAGTAGTAGTAGTTGAAGAAGACGAAACAGAATATCTACAGAGCCATTTCTTAGTCCCCTTAACGCTTCTCCTCGACAAAGAAACCCTCTTAACTAATGCATACGATGCATCCGCTGAACTCGTTCCGGAAACACTTGCACTAGCACCACTTAGACTAACCAGTGAAGCCAACGACGGCATTGTGCCAACGAGAACAAGCATCGAAGGCATCTTAATAAACCCAGATAACGAACAAAACAAAGCAATCACGAATTCACCACAGCATCAGAGACTTTATCTCAATCCAATTTTGCAGAATATTCAAGAGAAGAGATTCCAAAGAAACTCGACACAAAAACTAGAAAATTCAGCAGAAACTGGAGTTATCGACGAATCAAATCCGAAATCATCAAAGCTGTGTTGAGAATCGATGAGCAATACAGAGAGAGACGAAGAGAGGAAGAAGATAAGTGAAGGAAGAAGAAGTGCGGAGATAACTTTGAACTTGAGCTTGTGTGGGTGTGGCTGCTTCTATGCCTGAAATTTTCGCGGATTTCCGATAAGGCCATTTACAAAAAAAATAAAAGCCATATATTTTTGCTATTATTATATAAAAAATCTTTTTTTCCACGATGTTATTAAATAAATAAATAAAACTTTTTTCTCAATTAAAAACAAAACTTTTTTTTGGTCTGGAAAAATGTTGTCCTCTAAACTAAGATATTGGGCCCAATAGTCAAGCCCATATAAAAATCAACCCGTCTCCTGATAAACCGACCCGAGAAGTTCAGCGTGATTGATACACGTGGCTATATATTAGCCGTATATTGTACAGTGAGTGAGGGCAACTTCGTCCACCCAAGCGGTCGGAGAGAAAATTAATTTATTATATTATCGGTAAGAAACAAAGCATTTAATAGAATCAATATAAATTCGATTAATAAATAACGCTAAGAGAGAGAGAGAGATTTGTCATTTGAGACCTCGAGATTTCTCTCTCTTGCCTACTCTATTGAAAGTGAATCCCGATATAGAGAGAGAGTGTGTGTGTGTCGTTGACGAAGGAGGATGAAGGAAGAGGATGTGAGTTCGCAGAATGTAAACCCTATGAGTAATCGGAACAGTGTAGCTTCGGCTTCTGCTTCCGCCTCTGCTACTCCCGTTGATAGGTTCCGACGACGTGCTAGATCGCCTTCTCCTCCTCAAACTGCTGCTGCTAGGTAAGCCCCCACGTTACCCAGATCGAGTTTCATAAGTGTGAAATTATGAGTGATTACGATTCAAATTTGATTCATTTTGTTGAATTCGAGCTGAGACGAGACATTTCTAGGGTTTCGTTGTTTGAGATTTGTTTATTCACTACGATTTGCATCTTAATTTCTGTAAGTTTGCTTTCTGGAATTCGACGATTTATCTCAGTTTATGCAATTAACAGCTCTGCAGGGGCATCATCTCCTGCTGTTCTTGTAAACGCTGGTAGTGTGGACTGGTCAGGTCATGGGCTGGCGTTATCAGGGCGTTCGTGTAGAACTTGGGATAGAGGAGATTTACTTAGACGCCTTGCCACTTTCAAGCCTTCAAATTGGCTTGGCAAGCCCAAAGTATGGATTTTGTGTTTTTCATTTTATGCTCTTACACATGCAAGTTCATTTTTCCACACTTAGCAAACTAGATTTATTTGAAAGGGGCATATTTGTAGTGCATATCGTAGCAAATCTAAGTTCAGTTCTCCAAATCTAGTAAATATGGTGATGGGAATTTTTCCTTTGGACTGAATGCTGATAAACTTTTCAAATAGCCTCCTGTTGTTCTTTTTGGCGCAAAGAATTTTAACATAGTTGATCCAACAGTATATTCAATGGGCCTTTATGTTGAGATGTCAATTCTAGTAACTGATGGAAGGATCCATGTATGTAATATGACCCGGAATGAAACAAATGAGGAAGAATAGCTAGGTTGCTTCATTTGTGGGGTTATTTACTTTTCTCTTCTCTATTTTGGATTGGTCCATTCTATCTCCTACAATATTTGTTGCAAGTTTCAACTGGTTGAAACAAATGTTGTTTGATTAATGGTGTATCCGACCATGGTATTTCTTTGTTTACAGACAGCGAGTTCTTTGGCTTGTGCTCAGAAAGGCTGGGTTAGTGTTGATCTGGACAAAATTCAATGTGAATACTGTGGGTCCAATCTACATTACTCTCCTCCACAAGATTCGTTGAATCATCCCCAAGGTCAATTCTTGTTCCTGCAACTAGACTTATCTTCTTCAAGTGTTCATTTTTCTCTTGTAATGTATTGGGAAAAAAAGGGATGATATTTCTCAAACTCTTTCTGAGCATCTTTGGAGCCAAGAGTTTTGATCAACAACCAAACATTTACCAACGAAAAGAGTTTCGCTTTTGCCCTGTCATTTCTTTTCTTAAGCAAGGTAGATCAGTAGGCATGAATCAGGTTGTTATATACCGCTAACATTTGATACCCCTTATCCGTCTCTGATAGCAGGTGATAGCAACCGAGAAGAATTCTCCAAGCAGCTTGATGACGCGCATGAGAGCTCTTGTCCTTGGGTAGGAAATAGTTGTCCAGAAAGCTTAGTTCAGTTTCCGCCTACTCCTCCATCAGCCTTAATTGGAGGTTACAAAGATCGTTGTGATGGGCTCCTACAATTCTATTCTCTACCAATTGTTTCGCAATCTGCAATTGATCAGATGCGTGCATCAAGACTACCACAAATTGACCGCCTTTTGGCACAACCCCAAGTCTATGCCAATGATGATCTCAGTTTCAGAATGGATAATATCTCAGCTGCAGAAACGTCCAAAGAAGAGGCTCTCAGTAACTACTCTCGCGTAAGAACTCAGGATATGTGCTGTTATATTCGTGAAAATTCAAGCTTACTAGCCATAAACTGCTATTGTTTCTTATTTTAAGTTTTATCGTGTAGGCTCAAAAGCTGATAAGCCTATGTGGATGGGAGCCTAGATGGCTTCCAAATATCCAAGATTGTGAAGAACATTCTGCCCAATCAGCTAGAAATGGGTGCCCTTCTGGTCCAGCTAGAAATCAAGGTCGTCTACAAGATCCTGGTCCAAGCAGGAAACAATTCTCGGCTTCATCCAGAAAAGCGTCTGGAAATTATGAAGTTTTGGGTCCAGAATATAAATCAGAATCCAGATCACCTTTACTGGATTGTAGTTTATGTGGTGTAACCATCAGAATTTGGGATTTCATGACCTCTTCCAGGCCGGTTTCGTTTGCGCCTACAAATGCCAATCTTCCTGAAACGAGCAAGAAAATGGGAGTGACACGTGGCACTAGCGCAACAAGTGGAATCAATGGATGGTTTACTAATGAAGGCATGGAACAGCAGCAAAATGAAGATGTTGACGAGGCTGAAACATCAGTTAAGAGAAGATTAGTATCAAATGTAGGTCTAAGCTTATATCAAACTGCAGCTGGTGCATCATCCTCCGCGCAGCTGAACTTGTCTGTGACGCGTGATAATTACCAATTTAGTGATAGAGGGAAGGAAGTGTTGTGGAGGCAGCCTTCAGGAAGTGAGGTTGGTGATCGTGCTGCTTCATATGAATCACGAGGGCCTAGTACTCGTAAACGGAGCCTGGAGGATGGTGGAAGCACGGTGGATACGCCTTATCTACGGATACAACATGCAGACAGTGTTGAAGGGACTGTTGTTGACCGTGATGGTGATGAGGTTAATGATGATTCAGCAGGGCCTTCAAAGCGCACTCGAGGCTCTGATGTGCATGAAGCTTATCCTCCCTTGTATGGGCGAGATTTATCAGTTGGGGGGCCAAGTCATTCTCTGGATGCTGAAAACGAGAGGGAAGTAAATAGAGGTGACCCATTTAGTGAAGGAAATGAACAAGCTATGGCTTTCCCAGGTGCCAGAGACTCCACACGTGTTTCTTCTGTCATTGCAATGGATACAATTTGCCACAGTGACAATGATGATTCTATGGAAAGTGTGGAAAACCATCCAGTGGATTTTGATGACATAAATTATCCCTCTGTGGCGACAGCTCAAAGTGCCGACTTCAACGATCCTTCGGAACTGAATTTCAGCCATCAAGCTCAGCAGAGTGCATGCTTCCAACCAGCTCTTATTCGGTTTAATGCTGAACCAGGCATTAGCAGCATAAATGATGGTGAGGAAGTACTGAACACAGAGACTGTCACTGTTCAGGGAAGAGATGGACCAAGTTTAGGTGTCAGTGGGGGTAGTGTTGGAATGGGTGCAAGTCACGAGGCAGAAATCCATGGAGCTGACGTTTCAGTCCATAGGGGAGATAGCGTTGTTGGAGATATGGAACCAGTCGCAGAAGTCATAGAGAATCTGGGACAAAGTGGTGAATTTGCACCAGACCAAGGCCTTACTGATGATTTTGTTCCTGAAGAAATGGATAGAGAAGGTATGCCCGGGGATAGTCAAGATAGGGTGTCTCAATCCATTGTAAGGGCGGACAGTGGCTCTAAAATTGTTGATTCATTGAAGGCTGAATCTGTTGAAAGTGGTGAAAAGATGAGTAACATAAATGTGTTGATGAACGACGAAAGTGTTCATCCATCACTGTCTTGCAATGCGATCGTGTGTTCTGGTTATGAAGCATCTAAAGAAGAAGTGACCCAGACTTGGAATGAATCTCCGCTCAATGCTGGCTTTGCCCTTCCTGGATCAAGTTACACTGCCATTGGCCAAGGTCTGTAGAATTCTTCCTTTGGTTTATAAAGCCCTAGTTACTCCAAGCTTCATCACTTGGAAAGAGTGTAAAATATGATAGTATAAGGCTATAAGCATATATGGTGATTCTTTTTCAGGGCCTCCGAACGGAGATAGCAATGATGAAATTGTGGAGTTTGATCCAATAAAGTATCATAACTGTTACTGCCCTTGGGTTAATGAAAATGTGGCTGCTGCTGGATGTAGCAGCAACAGCTCGGGTTCTTCGGGTTTCACTGAGGCGGTTTGTGGGTGGCAACTAACTATTGATGCCCTTGATTCGTTCCAGTCGCTTGAAAACCCTCAAATCCAGACAATGGAATCAGAATCAGCTGCATCTCTGTGCAAGGTTTGCGCCAACATACATCTCCTTTACTTTATTTTTCTTCCTCAAGATTATCTGATAGTAACACTACTTTGTTTTAACTGTTTTGTTTGTAGGATGATCACCGAACTCCATCCCAGAAGCTCTTGAAACGCCACTCTTTGATCAGCAGCCATGGGAAAAAGTAGGATTGTTTATTTGCTAATAAAATCAAGGTACAATTGCAAATTTTCTTGATTTCAGACAGAAATCTATATACATATATAGGTGTGGTGTAGCATATAAGCTTGCACAACACTTGGTTAGTAGGCTCTTTAGCTTGGGTTTCCTATTTGGCAAGTTCAAATAAAGAAGTTTCTATAGTCTCTCGGATCTATAAACTTTTGTGTTTCTTTGAATTTAAAAGTAAAGGTTTGTGTAAAGTACTGAATCTAAGCCAATAATCTTATATTGAGTTTGTGTTTCCAAGTACGTATGTTTCTTCCTGCTTTATTATCCTGTTTATCATAATCCTGAATCAACGACACAATCGTAATGGGAGTAGAAACATAAATACCAAACACAAGCATACTTTCTCTTTGACCAAAGTTAAAAAGACATTATTTGAAACATAGACAACTTAGAAGATGTACTTAAGAAAGCTAAAGATCAATTTCCGAAGACAGAGGCTTCGAGATTCTTGTCGGAGTGAAGAATGGAAGGAGGATCAAAGCGAGTAAAGAGCTTATAAGAGGAGATGAGAGAAAGAACGACGTAGAAGCAAACCACGAAGAATGTGATGATAACAGAAACAGTGGCTCTATGGCAGAAACTGCCAAAGGAACTACAAGCATCGCTCCAAGTAATGGATGAGTCTCCATTGTAGGCCAAGTAAAGAACTTCAGTTGACACAGCTCCAGCAGCAAGAACCACGTAGGTCAGAAGCTGAGACAATTAAACATTATGAAATTAGTTCAACTCTTAATTAGCGGATCATCATGATTGACCGAATGTTTTAATTAAACCTGGTCGAGACAGAAGAAGGTCCAAACACGAGGCATCGTTGAAGAAGAACGAGGCATCGCTGCAATGGCTGCTGACAGAAGAGAGTAGCCTGCACATATTCCATTTGCGTGGACCAAGTACCTATTTGTTGGAAATAAATAAATTAAAAAAATCAACCATGATAATTAACAATATGTAGCATGACTAATACAATATCTCAAGATAATTGATTAATGCTATGGTGTGTAGTCAATAGTAATATAAATGCAAACACAGCTTCTCATGAAAAAAAAAATTTAGAAACAAAAAGTAAAATGAGCTGAATTTTTGCAAAGAAAACGACAGGAAAACATGCAAAACATATTCTCATGGGTCGCGCAATAAAAACTATGTTCGTTAGTTTTCAACTTTTCATCAAAATCGCATGTTTCATAATAACAAAAACCTTTTCAGAAAATTTGTGGACCAAAGATTAAGGAAAAGTTTGAGAAGCAATATGCGATAGCTTCATTTCCTTTCCACAGTCTCAAAACCGGTCATGATCAAGCTAGTAAACCAACAATGATTTTAAAACGAGCCCCTGGCTTAAATTGTATAAATTTTGAGGGGTCCAAAAGTTAGATGCCTTAGATTGTTTTCTTTTAACAAACAAGGCCAGGCGTATTTTCATAGTTTGGTATGACGGTGCAAATCAATTAAAAATCTGTTAATATTAAGATTCTTATCCAAAAAGAAAAAAAAAATATGATTACAAATTTTGTATAAATATAGATAGATAGATATATTGTACACATGTATGGACATAATCACAGTCAGTTTCGTGAACCTACAACTTATTTTGTATTTTATGTAAAATTCGGTACACCAAAAGTAATATAAATCATATGCTTATATGAGTATGGAGAAGATACCTAAAAGCTGTGAGATTGGAGTAAGAAATTGAACCGAACTCATTAGTTTCTGAGTCCTTAAGCATGACAACAAGCGCCGCAACACAAAGCCCCACCGGACCTAACCGGAGCATTGTCTCCGCGGTTCGGATTCCGGGACTAACCTCCTCCCACTTCTCCTTCGCAAAACCCCCCGGAGCACTATAGCCTTGTGATGATCATTACTTTTCTCCATTTTCTTCTTCAATTTTACTTTTTAGTCTCCCTCTCTCTCTCTCTCTCTCTTTGTAGTTCCTGTGGGGAAATGTGGTTATAAACAAGTGGATACGATTTTAATGTGTGACATTAATAAAAGGAAGTGTTGGATCGATAGGGTTGGTGAATGCATTTAATTTCGATATTCATGACACTCCTCACACTTCCCTAGGATAAAACATTTAAAGTCTTGGCTTCGAAATTGATAACTCCGCTAAAAATGCAAAAAAAGTTGATCGCTCCACTACAATCTATACGTTATAATTCATTGTAATATATTACGAAGTCTAGAATCATTTTTTTTCTAGAGTCTAGACCCGTTTCTAATGTTATTATTTTTTGTTGTTAAAACCCGTTACTAATACTCGATTCGTGCTTTTATGATACTTTTAAAACCCGTTACTAATATTCGATTCGTGTTTTATGATACTTGACCTTATCGTCCCCTTATCGTCCAATATATAGATTTTAGACAGCTTCGAACTGCCGACATAATTTAAAAAAGACCGCTTCGAACTAGGTTGTAATTGAAACACTGGTTGAGTGTGTTTTTTGGTAATGTTATCTAAGCTAACAATTTGTCTAAGGAAATAAAAATAAAAATAAAATTTAAATGATTCCAGAAGATCAAACAAAATAAAACTCGATTGCAAAATAACTAAAAAATGTAATATTACAACTTCATAATTTCATAAAAGTAGAAAATTTATTATTATTATTTTTTTTAATAAAAGAAAATTTATTATTTACTCTTCGATTAGTTTATCTTGATGACCACAGTATCCAAAAACCCATCTTTTCGCTTCTCATATTTTTTTTTTTTACGTGTTTTTTTCCCAATTCAAACTTGAACATTTTATTTTTAACAAATAAATAAAAGAACAATGTAATTGAATCACCTTTTTTTGTTAAATATTGTACTTGATAACTTAATCATATATTTTTACTATGGACTCAACTGGAGTTGGAAAAATGGTTAACATCTCCATCAAAGAAGCGAAGAACCCTAGGTTTGAACTTGAAGCAAATAGCTTACAAGATTTCTTCGTTTCTATATTTTCAAAAACCTAAACCGTATTTATAGGATATTAAAATTTGGAGCTAATCCAATCTCGTGATCTAGAATAGATCCAGAAAAACTTGTTCTGGGTAGATACTAAATGTATAGAGTAATAGTGGGTAGCACGTTTTGCCATAATACATAGGGGGTATGGTTACTTTGAGTCGTTGATTTACTAAATACAAATAATTGCTACTGACTACAAAATTTCATAAGCATAAACCCTATATTCCCTCGAAGCCTTTTTTTTGTATCAATACGTTGTATATCAAACACGACCTTCTGATGTGTGAACGCAGGAACGTGTACTATATTACATTGTTTTGAAAAATATCCATAATGCTATTGTATAAATCAGTTTATGAAATTATTGAGTTCCTCCGAGCTCCACGTGATTGTAACGTCATCGAAAATTCAGGTTATTAGTGATGGAAATAACGATGATATACGTAGTTAATTTTTCTTAATTATGAATTCAATCGCCTTTGTCAAACAATAGAATAATTTACCTAATTTACGCACCCTCTAATAGATAATAGATGAATTCAAATATATGAGTGATTAATTTGATAAGGATATGATAAGAGACAGCTTAGCGACGTATATTGAAAGTTTTTGTTAGGTGTTGAATCAATCAAAACATATCTTATATAGTGTAAATAATATAGTGTAAGTGGATATATTTCATCAAGTGGACAAATATTTTACAAAATAAATAAATGTTAAATTTACCATTTTTGGGGGGTTTAATGCTAAACTTTAAATGCATCGTCCACATATTATACTCAAAAATAAAATAAAAATACTATGATAGTCTTATTACTTATTAGTCGTCTCATGGCTAATCCAGAGAACAATAATGTTATATTATGTATATTTTTCAGACATATTTCTACCGAATTTAATTCGGAAACTCCACACATGATGATAAATCACGAAAGATACAAGAATTCCCTTTAACAAAATAAAATAAAATATAAGAATTCCGTATGTTAGTTTGCTGTGGATAAATATTCCATTATAAACAACAAAAGTAGTCATTTATAATAAATTATCATAGCCATTAAGTCCACTCTAACAAAACAAAAATGATCATTAAGTCCAACTCTATATTGTAATTGAAAATGGATAAAACTATTGGCTATGAAATGGCCATGTGAGGTGATGTTGATATTATAAATTTTTGTTTGACATCAAGAAGATGTTGATATAATTGATAGAATAAAAAAAAAATCAAAGATTCAAAATACAATTCATCGTATTATGCATGATATTAGGAGTAAAGTCCCCCTGGACGAATACGCAGGGTTCGTGAACTAAAACGACTCCTCTATTAAACCGAGGGGACCGGCCTACTGACCCTTATTATCCTCTAAATGAAGCAGTTTCTCACAACTTGTCTAATCCAGTTTTGGGTTCGTTTTTTCTCGTTTTAATTTTACAATAATGAACGCATTGATTACGATATAAGTTATTTCCAACTCATTTATATAGTTAGTTTTTTTTTATAAAACGATTTTGTTGGTTCGATTCTTTTTCTCATTTTTTGGTTTAGTTTGATTTGATTACAAACCCTAGCTCCGGTTAACCAAATTGATAAATCAATAAGAACATTTATTTATTACGGCTATCATGCTTATCGCTTCCGAAAACTTGAACGTAAATAGAACAATAGTAAAAAAAAAAAAAAAAAAAAAAAAACACAATAAAACAGAAACACATGCAAATCTCACATAAAACAGAAACACATGCAAATCTCACATAAGACAGAAACATTACAGTCTTCTTGAAACCCAACCAAGTTTTTGCCGGCAACACCAAACGATCTACTCTGCTCCAAATTTCTTCCTCAGGACAGAAGCATACTCAATAATCTTATCAGAATCAGCCAATGCCTTAACCACACTCTCTCTCTCCAAACATCTCTTGGTCCACTGAATCAAGTTCGGAAACTCTGATTCGATACTGAATTCAGCAAATTTCTCCATGGCCTTGAACCAGCTGTAATATCCCATAAGTGCAATGTCTACGAATCCGAATATTTCACCACCATAGTAAGGTTTGTCTCCAAGCTGTGTTTCAAGTGTCTTGAAATGTTCCAACAATTCCTTCTTCGCTGCAACTTGTTCTTCGCCCTTTGTTCCCCATACCTTCCATGATGGGTCGTAAAACTGAACCAAAACAACAACAACAAATCATAAAATATCATAAATTATTGGGAAAACAAAAACCATATATTATTTTCTCACTTTCCACAAACGTACAATAACGTCAGAAACGCCCAACAAAACTTCATCTAAAACCCCTAGCTATTCCGGATCACTTATTAAAAAAAAAGCATAAAATTTAAAATGTTTAAAAAATCAAAAAGAGAGTTATTACTACCTTTTTGTCAATGAAATCTGCCCAGAATCTAGCTTGAGCTTTCTGGTAAGGATCAGAGGGAAGAATTGGGTTTGTACCGGACCAAACCTCATCGATGTACTCTAGCTGAATAAGAGATTCACATATCGGTTTACCGTTGTGGATGAGAACCGGAATCTTCTTGTGAATCGGGTTCATCTTGATGAGCAAAGGAGTCTTCACCCATGGATCTGTTTCCTTGTACTCATACACCACTCCTTTCTCCGCCAAAGCTATCTTCGTCCTCATCCCGAACATGCTCGGCCAGAAATCAAGAAGAATCACTTCGTCAGCCATTTTTCAGATCCGGTTTAGCTCTGATCAATTAATTTTAGAATGAGGATAAGAGTTTGGGATTTTTGAGAGAATTTATAGAGCAACCATCAAATATTTAGATACTACAAACGTATCTCACAAATAAAATAACAATATCTTTTAATATAATTTTATTATTGAAATAATTTTTAGGTGATAAAAGTAATATCTCATCGTTTCTTGGTTGAGAAACAGTTGTTTCCTTTTTCTCTTATTTTTATATTTTTTTAATCATTTTAATATGGGGATGGAGATGGTAAAGCCTTCTTTCACGTATCATGACATGAATGAATATTGTTTTTTTTTTCTTACTACTATAATATTGGATTATATTATTGTTCACGTTACGCCATAATTCAGTTCTTTTTTTTAATGTATCATTGATTGTGTCCAGATATGATTTCTATAAAAATAACAGCTAATATCTTGATTCGGAAGGAGACGTTTACGCCATGATTCAGTTCTTTTTTTTAATGTATCATTGATTGTGTCCAGATATGATTTCTATAAATGTCAGCTAATATCTTGATTCGGAAGGAGATATAATGTATTATTTTAAATTTTTTTAATATTCTTTAATTTTATTTTATTTTTAATATAAATCACATATATTCGGTTTAGTGACTTCGGATATCATGTATTATTATTTTTTCATTCTATAAAAGCACGGCAATAAAGCTTTTATCAAAAAAAAAAATTAAAGCACGGCGATAAAATTTGATCAAAGTACTATAACCGTCTCTTTGTCTAGGGCCCAAAATATTTATGGGACAGACAATTATAACGAGGCACATGAACAATAAAAAAAAATACGTGTCCACAGGATACTGGATCTTACCTAATGCTACTCCAGTTGCACTGTAACCGTCTCTTTGTCTAGGGCCCAAAATATTTATGGGAGGGACAATTATAACGAGACACATGAACAAACAAAAAAATACGTGTCCACAGGGATACTGGATCTTACCTAATGCTACTCCAGCTGCATTAGTTATTTGATTATGAATTTAACCAACTGCAACAGGTGTTTGATCATATACCCATTAACAAAAGAAAATAAACAGAGTGGTACAGGGACCAGAAATAATATTCGGCTCGAAATATTAACAAGGATCCAATCCGGTGTTTGGTTTTGTTGAATTTGGTCGATGAAACAGAAACTGAATTCGTTTTGGTTACAGTTTCGATATTTTATTCAGATTTGCTATTTACCAAATTATATTTTAATTACAAACATTTTGATAAAATCTGTTTTTCATTTCCCTTCTTTTCCCTTTTTCAGCTCAGTTTAATTTCTTTGACGCTTTGTTTAGATACTGTATGCAAAGGAGACAAAAAAAAAAGCGATTGGTTTTTTTTTTAGATCTGATTTTTTTCACAATCGGCTTCTAAAGAATCTTATTCTCTCACGCACAATAAAGATCTAAAAAACTAAAAACCATTGAAGCAGTACTTGTAATGTGCAACAGATCGAACTATTCGATCCCAAATCTTTTATTTAGCTCAGGAACAAAATTAGTGATCTTCTCCGAATCAGGAAGAGACTTAGCCACACTTTCTCTCTTCACACATCTTTTAGCCCAAGCAATCAGTTTTGGACACTCAGCTTCGATGCTGAAATTCCCAAACTTCTCATAGGCTCAAACCAGCTGTAAAATCCAATGAGAGCTATATCCACATAACCGAACGTTTCACCTCCAAAGTAAGTCTTGTCTCCAAGCTCCGACTCTAGAGTCTTGAGCATCTCGATGAACTCTTTCTTTCCCGCTTCTTGCGCTTCGTCTTTCGCTCCCCATATCAACCTCGTTGCACCATACACCTAATAACATTGTTAATCAAGCTTAAACTAAACATTCTTGCATAGAAAAAGCTTCTTTAACGTATTTATTTATACCTTTTTGTCGATGAAATCTCCCCAGAATTTGGCCTGAGCTCTTAGGTAAGGATCACAAGGAAGGAGTGGGTTTTTTTCAGGCCAAACTTGATCGATGTATTCGATCTGGATGAGAGATTCACAGACCGGTTTACCGTTGTGGATGAGAACCGGGATTTTGTTATGAACCAGATTCATCTCGAGGAGAATCGGGCTTTTGTTCCATAGGTCTTGTTCTCTGTAATCGAATTTGATATTTTCTCCTCTAGAGCAATCCTTGTCCTCATTCCGAACATACTCGGCCAGAAATCTAGAAGAATCACCTTGTCCGCCATTTTATCTTGATTTAGCTCACTCAGATATTTTTGTTATTTTGTTTTGCATCTCAAGTACATGGTGAAGAGAACAAGGTTCCGTAAATGTATAGAGGAGAAACTTGAACTACAAAAGGAATCACGTTTTGCTTGCCGGTAAAATCAGAAATGAACGTTCTTATAAACTATATTCTGAATTCATTTTTGTATTCCCCACTCAAAGTAAATATTAGTATTTTTTTCTGCTAAAAGAATTTAAAAGTGGAGTGATCAAAAAGATTTATTACCTCTTCAAACATCATAAATTTTTAGATAACTATCCTATATTTATATATTTAGTAATAACTTTAAAGACTACACCTAATTTTACATAGTTTAAAAAATGTTATTTCTACGATAAAAAAATGACCAAATTATCTTTATTTAATATTTATTTAAGTACAAAACGAAATTAATTAATTTTAAATAATATAACTAAAATTTATTTATTGAAAAAAAAAAAAAATTAGTTTAACTTTATTATGAAAAATTAATATCTAATAATTATAAAAACAAATTGTAATTAATTTTTTAATTAAATAAATTTTGTATATAGTCGACTGTTAACTTATTTTTTCGTTGATTTATATTTTTTACTTTTATACTTATTTAATTTTGATAAATTTATATTATCTTATGTTGATTTATTAATAAAATTAATTTATTTGAAGTGTTATTGAGTAGGCTATAATATAATTTCATTTTTAAAAATAAAAAAACTTTTTAAAATTTTAGATTGCCATTTCTTTTTCGAGTCGATTTATCAACTTTAAATTCAAACTGATTAATTCTAAATTTCTAATAGCATAAACAACCAATTTGTGATCCGAAGACTCTTCACTTCGACTCAATAGTCAAAGAGAGCTAAGATCACGAAGTTATTTTCATATAAGTCAAAATTTCTGCAGTGATAATGATGATGAAAGGGATAATTTCACTTTCTCATTCGAACAATTTTTATCCAAACATCGAATTCGATCGACCCAAGCTTCAGATCAACATTGTCAATCCAACTCCATCTCCATTTTTCCGCCCTGTTTCCAGAAGATCCTTCCGTGTTCTCTCGCTCTCCGTCGATCCATCGGCGAATCGGAATGCCAAATCAGGCATTGGCGCCCACGCGCCGCCGTTGGTGGTTGTGGGATCTGCAAACGCCGACATCTATGTGGAGATCGATAGGTTGCCCAAAGAAGGGGAAACGATTTCGGCGAAAACAGGACAAACGCTCGCCGGCGGAAAAGGCGCGAATCAGGCGGCGTGTGGAGCGAAGCTATTGTATCCGACTTACTTCGTCGGTCGTTTGGGAGAGGACGCGCACGGGAAGCTCATCGCAGAGGCGTTGGGCGATGGGTGTGGGGTTCACCTGGATTACGTGAGATCGGTGACGGATGAGCCGACGGGACACGCGGTGGTGATGCTTCAATCGGACGGTCAGAACTCGATCATTATCGTTGGTGGTGCAAACATGAAAGCTTGGCCTGAGAAGATGAGCGATGATGATCTTGAGATCGTGAGCAATGCTGGTGTTGTACTGCTGCAAAGGGAGATCCCAGATTCCATCAATATTCAAGTTGCTAAGGTCAATTTTGAGCTCTTTCAATTCAATTTTTGTTGAAAGTTCAGTGAGAAGTATTGTCGCAGCTTTAGGTTTTGATCATTTGATGCATAATGGTGTTTTGAAAAAAATGTGAGCTTTTTGGAATAGGAATATAGATTGATCATGTTGGGTCGTTTCTTAGCGTTACTAAAAGAAAATTAGGTTGGTGGTGGTATTTTTGCAGGCTGTGAAGAAAGCAGGTGTTCCTGTCATCCTCGATGTGGGAGGAATGGATACGCCAATTCCGAATGAGCTATTGGATTCCATTGATATCTTGAGTCCGAATGAGACTGAGCTCAGTCGCTTGACCGGAATGCCAACTGAAACTTTTGAACAGATTAGCCAAGCTGTTGCAAAGTGCCATAAGTTGGTAAGTCTCTTTCTTTTTCACATTACCAATACTTTAAACTCTTAGATTTTGGTTGTTCCTTGCTTGCTGCAGTTGGACTCTTTGAAAATGCTGGTTTAGTGGGATTTTGGGTTTATAAGGTTTAAGCTATGTTTTTCTCAGGGTGTCAAGCAAGTCCTAGTAAAACTCGGGTCCAAAGGATCTGCGTTATTCATACAAGGGGAAAACCCGATCCAGCAGTCAATCATACCGGCTGCACAAGTGGTGGATACTACAGGAGCCGGGGATACTTTCACAGCAGCGTTTGCAGTGGCTATGGTAGAGGGCAAGTCGCATGAGGAATGCTTGAGATTTGCTGGTAATAATTAGTTACAAACTTCAAGAAATCTAGTTTCCTAAACTCATATTTCAGATTAGATTTGTCTCACTTTTAGTTCCATCTTCTTTTCCAGCTGCAGCTGCCTCTCTGTGTGTCCAAGTAAAGGGTGCAATACCGAGCATGCCCGACCGAGCATCGGTTTTGAAGCTCCTTACATCTAGTATCTAAGACCGATAATCTTTTCAACTTTTCTTATTAATAAAAGCTCTTGATCAGATCACATAAGGAATAGTTTGAAGCTCGCAATAGCACTCAGTGGTTACATTATCTAAATAAACTTACTATCCAGATCTCATTGCAATTAGAAAGGAACATACTCATACGGTCATGCATAATTGAAAAAATGTATAAATCCCAAGTTTCCAAATTTTAACAAAAAAAGAAAACAAAACGATCATATGGTGTTCCCACCGGATCAACTCAGACAATGGGGAGGATCCATCTTCCCACTAGCAGAACCTTTAACGTTTTCACAAAACGCCGTTGCAGGCCCATCGATTCCGTTGTGCGTTAAGTTGATGTCAACTAACTGAACATTCTTGCAAGGAAAGCTTTCGCTACATTGAAGTTGCAGGGCCAATTTGTTCCTCGACGTTCCCCAAATGTTCTTTAACGTCACGTTTTGGATCTGAACATGAGAATCTCCCTGAAGAGATCACCATCTAACCTGTTAATTAAACTCGAGAAGTTACATTAAAATTAAGAAACATACAAGTTTGTTTCTTGCATAATAAGTTACCTGTCTCCCGCACGGCGGGTAAGGACAATACTTCTGATTAATGTTGATAGGGTTTTCGACAACGATCATCTGTATATTCTCATACACAAAGCTGGAGATAACGATCTCTGTAGCCGACGATCCCCACGTCTTGATCCGTATACCGTTGGTTGTACCGGTAAAGACCGTGTCTCTAATCGTTATGCCATCAACGTTCTTCTCGTTTTTGTCTTTTCCTAAGCTTCCGACACTGATCCCATGTCCCGGACCACACATTACATTATAAATATCGAAATTGGTGTTTCCAGAGAGGATTGCTATACAATCGTCTCCAGTGCTGATGTGAGTGTTTGAGATTTGCATGTTGCTTGAGAAACCTATTTTGATCCCGTCGGTGTTGGGGCTGTCGCCTGGAGCTATTATGTTGACGCCGGTGATGTTGAAATGATCAACATTGTAGAAATTGAAGTGCCCTGATTTGCTGTTGAGTGATGTTATCCCTTCGATGCTTGACTTTTTCACGAAATCGAAGCCCATGTTCTGTAAAATGTATTGACAGACTCTAGACAGTTAGTGGCTTTCTTTAAATTACACTCTCATAGTTATTTCAGTTTAAATTCTAGACTAATTCCTCTTGGAAAAAACTAATAACAATTAATTTCACAAGATGGTATATATATAAATATAAAATCAGAGAAAAATATCATGAGTAAACAATAACAATTTGAATTAAAATATAAACGTGTACATTTTATAAAAATAATAATATAAACGTGTATAGTATTACTATCTTCCTTTTGATTATTTTTTATTTAACAAATGTAACATATTTAAAATAATTAATAAGACAGCGCAAAAACTGATTAAAGTCAATATCTTTTCAAGATTTTGTTTTTCTTTTATTTATAAATATATATAACGACATAGAAAGAGGTTGAGGAAATCGTAACGTACCATAGCAAGTTTAGGACAATTATTGTTCTTGTTGCAGTCATTTAGTGACCAACTCTCTTTTCCTTGACCGTCGACGGTACCAACGCCGGAAACGGTGAGGTAGTCGATGTATTGGAAGTTGATCCACGTTTCCTTTTTAATGTCTTTGTTTTTCGGAGGAGCCAATAAGGTTCCATCGATGACAAACGAAATCTGACCAGTGCATGGTCCTACGAACGTTACACCACCAAGATAGAATCTTCCTTTTGGTATGTACATCCTGCTTTGTCCATTCCATGTGCATGCATCCTTCCAAGCATTTGTGAACGCCTTATATATATTATGCATTAGCAACACAAGGTAGATTGATTTATACGACAAAAGCTCTATGGTAATTTAAAAGATTGAATGTAAATTCAAACAAAGAATTAGCAAAAGAAAAGTACAGAGAATGTTACATACATTGGTGTTATCCGTTTTACCGTCGCCTTTAGCACCATAATTTTGAACATTGAAGACTTTTGGTCCGGTGAACGGGCGACTTGTTGTGACGGCGACGAATAACAGAGACAAACAATAAGCCTTAAACACAAAATCAATGCAAGCCATCTGCTTCTTTCTAGCCTGCATGTTTCTGTTTCTTTTTCTCCTTTTTGGGATATTTGAAATAACAAAGAAATGTTTTATTTTCTTATATGTTTTTAAAGACGAGATGATTATTAGACAGGTAACAATATCTATATACATATATATAGATATATAATTATATAGTAAACACTATGTACTAATAGAGAAATAAATAAGGAGCTATGCTAAGAAATCTACATAAAAAATATTGATTCTTGTTACCAACTTTGGATAAAAAAGGACAATTTCTTTCTAAAATCTTCATACTATATAGTAGACAAGAATTCATATACTTTATTTGTCTTCGGGTCTGAATCTTGTGAGATTAATTGTTACAGCTATTCTTAAAACCATTCAACGAATTACATCACCACAATTTAAGAATTCGTTGCATATATATAACTAAAAAAACACAAACACATACATATACATATACATTACTTACACATAATCAATGACATAAATGAAAAAAATATCAAATACAAATCAATCGAGACATACATATATATATATACCAATGATATATATATATATATATATATGAACAATATTAAACACAAATCAATCGAGAATATGTTGCGGAACCATTTTCCATGAGCAGCACACTGTAGTGGCAGAACCAGCCTTGCGTGGTCCATTATTGTGTTTTAGGTTATAATATGTCAATTAGTTGAACATCCTTGCAAGGAAAACTTTTATCACACTGTGGATTGACTGCTACCTTGTTTTTCGATTGTCCGTTTATGTTCTTTAACTTTAAGTCTTGGATCTAAACATTATACTTTTCGTACAAAATGATAATTAAAAAAAATGCAAGCCATCTCATTATTTTGTCTGTTATATGAAATAGCCAAAAACGTGTTATTTATAAAACTTTTTAAAGACAAAATAAAAAAATTGTTGGTCTAGTTTATCTACTTATTAGAGTTAAGATATCTCAAGGAACTGTTTGAAATCTATATAGAGAACCTGATTTTTGTTAGTAATTACTGACTAAAATTGGTTTTGTTTCTTGTATAATGATTTTTTTATTTGTTATGGAGATTTTTTAATTTATTACGGTTCACTTGTTTTTCTCTTTTAAAACCGAATCGTAATTTTTGTGAATGTACTAATCAAATTTACCAAAACATTGGAATGGAATCTTCGTTTTATTCAGTATTTTGAAAAGCATTGGAATGAATCTTAATTTTGTTTTAAGTATTCCGGAAAAAAAAAATCTGTGTTTTTAGATTTGTTTTGATGATGTGATATCATATTCCATCAAATAAGGCGTGCTTTGACCCATTCTTTCGATATCAGTAACTTCCAGATAATAATAATAAAGTCTATTTATTATTTGGTCCGTCAAGGCTGCTTGAATATTAACGGTCAAACCTGTCTCAAGTCTCACCTGTACATAATTTCTTATGGTCAAAAGACCATGCATAATTTAGAATTATATACATATATATATTTATATAATTCTCTTTTTGATCGAGTCTCTCTTAAAAGTGCTAAACATCTATAGAACTTGCGTAAAAATAATTCGTTGTCTATCAATTTATCAAGAAAAAAATTTTAGTCAGAGGTACCAAAATGAACCACACATGTGCAGAAAAATCTTTGACTAAGTAATAATCTCCAGTTTTCTTTTTATCAAAAATAAAATAATCTCCAGTTTCACTTGACCCTTCCCTCGGTTACAAAACTCTAAATAACGATATTTACTACTTCTTCGGTTTCTAATAGTATTTTTAATATTTTCACATATATTAAAAATTAATTATAAATGCATCATTTTTATAATTAGCAATTTTCTATAATTCTAAACTAATTATTTAATTATTTTTTAAAAAAATCACAATTCATCATTAATAATTAATTAAAAGTATATACAAAATCTAAAAATTGTACATTTTTGAAACAATTGAACATATAATGTAACGTTAATTAGTTGAGTCTAATTTCTTTAGTACGTGGAAAGTTAGCGTCACTACTGAATAGTGATATCGCTTATCAGAAGTCTTTATTCATGAAATTAAAGCGTACGATCGTAATTCCATACGTAAGCATTAATTTCTAGAAACCAAGTATCAAATTGCTCTTATCTATAGTTAATTTCATCAGGAATCCCCATGATAATAAATGTTTTTAAAAACTACTCATATTAAAAATCTATAAAATGACAAAGTTCAGTCTTCCCACAAATATATATATTATATAATTGTGTTTGTTTGCATGTATATTAAGCTACATATATAAATACAACAAACATCCCGGAGATTCAAAAGGCAAAGTATTACTCAAGAGAGCAGAAGAAAAGAGAGATAAGATTTTATAATTTGATTGTTCACAACAAAATTAAAATCAACGAAAGTATGTCTGGAGTGAGAGCTGAGCCGATGAAGGTTGTCTTCATTAACACACAGTACGTCCAGACTGATGCTAGGAGCTTCAAGACGGTTGTTCAAGAACTCACCGGTAAAAACGCAGTCGTCGCCGACGGTCCTTTCGAATTCCCCGGCGAAGGCTACGGTGGAAAAGATTCATCACGGCGGTTTGGTGGCGTCAGAAAAGAAGCAGAAAGAGGCATAGAGACGACGGAGTTCGATAGCTTTTTCAGAGAGATGCCTCCGGTCGGCGAATTGTATAATCTATGGTCAGAAAATTGACTAGTGAAAGTTGGTTTTTTCTACTTCTTATTTTTCCCGTGTTTGTTAAGGCCCATTGGGTCAAATCTGAGTATCTAAAAGTCCCTAATGTAAAACACGAGTGATCTTTAGTTTCTTACTCGTTTTTTTTCCTTGCTTACTGAATTAATGTATATACAATAGAACTTCTATAAATTAATACTCAATAAATTAATAATCTCTCAAAATTAATAAATTATTTTCTCAAGTTAAGTCGGTATAATAATTGACATATTTTGATAAGATAATAATATAATAATTTTTTTGAAATCTCTATGTAAATATATGGTCTCATTAATAACATAAATTAATAATCATATAAATTTATTATATATATAAGATATTTTAGTGAAATATGATTCTAATGTTGTTTATTTATTCATAAATTTATAATTTTGTTAGAGTTTATCTCTATTTTTCTTAAAATATCAAAAATATATGATACTATCTTTTCAAATTGCATCAAAATTATTAAAAAGAATTATATATGCAATAATTATTTTCTAATGTGTAAATACATTAAAATACATCGAAATATTGTTTTCATTTTTTTACTTTTTATATAATATTTTTTTTAATTTGAAAAACTCTCTATAAATTAATAATTATTAATTTATCAATTAATTAATAACTTTTATAAATTAATAAAATTCTCCGATCCCAACATTATTAATTTATAGAAGTTTTACTGTATAAGGAAATACTCTGCACTTTTTAAAAAGTAGTATTGTGATTATCATTTAAGATTATTTACAGCATAATTTTACAAGAATGTTTTTAAATTCACATTTCTGATCGATGAAGCCCACCTAGTCTGAACTCTAAAGTCCCTGTAAAGATAGCGTGGAGATGGTTCACGCGCGATAGTGGCGCGTGGGAAATATGAAGAGTGAAAACAAGTGAGATGACGACGACGATTCATTTCTTTAGTATCCACCGTTTCTTTATCATAAGTCATCGTCTCTCTACTTTCCCGTCAAAATTTACAATTTCCTTTGTCAAAACTTTGGAAAAAAGGTAACCAAACAGAGAAGACAAAAAATTTTAGATACGAAACTCTCTTTATCTCTCTGAATATAATATATTATACGTCGTCACACAACACTACTGTATTTGTCTTACACAGGAAAGTTCCGATCTTTGTCTCTCTTCTCGTTATCCAAGACTCTCTCTCTGCTCCAAGTTTTTAAGGTATCTTCTCTGACTCTTAAACTATCTTTCTCATTATATACAATTCAATGGTTTTGAAATTGTCTTCTGTAACATCTCAATTGAAGCGGTTTGTAGTTTCAGTTATTAACAACGGTTGGAAATTAGGGTTTTGGTCGGATAAAGGAAACTTTTTTGGATTGCTATGCGTTTGTGAATTGTGTTAAAAGTAAATTGATGTTCTTTTGGTGAATGTGTTTCTTATGTCCCCTTTTATGATCTTAGTTTAAAGAGACATTTTGATGGGTAATAAGCTGGGAAGGAAGAGACAAATTGTGGATGAAAGATACACTAAGCCACAACAAGGTTTATACATGAACAAAGATGTCGACATTAAAAAGTTTAAGAAACTCATCTTAGAGTCTAAGCTTGCTCCTTGTTATCCTGGTGATGAAGATACCTCCTCCCATGATCTTGAAGAATGTCCTATTTGCTTTCTGGTTTGTATTTTGGTTTAAGGGCCTTATACTTCTCTCTTCCTTAGTGCCTCATTAAAGAAGTTCAAATTGACCAACTCTCATGAAATTCTTTTCTTCTTCTTCTTCTTCTGCTTCTTCTTCTTCTTCTTCTTCTTCTCTGTTTTCTAGTACTATCCAAGCCTTAATAGGTCAAGGTGCTGTATGAAAAGCATTTGTACAGGTGAATAATTATGTTCATCAGCCATCTCTTACTATAGAATCATCTTTCATCCTTGTTCAGTCATTGACTTTGTATTTTGGTTTTATACAGTGTTTTCTGCGGATGAAGAATCCTAATTCAGCTCAACCTACTCAGTATCCTTTGATTTGTTATGTTACACATTAAGCTTTTGGTCTTCACGTATCAACATTTTATCTTTCCGCGTCCTCCTTAACAAATGTCAGATGCCCCTTTTGCAAAACTTTCAATTATGCTGTCGAGTACCGTGGAGGGAAGACTAAAGAGGAGAAGAGCATTGAACAGATTGTAAGCCAGATTTGAATCTTGAAAACATTAATGTTTGTCAATGAGTAATATGATGGAATTACTGGCTGATTCTGCCCGTATTGTTCTCTCTGTGTTTTGAAGGAAGAGCAACGAGTTATAGAAACCAGAATAAGGATGAGGCAGAAGGAAGTTGAAGAAGAAGATGAAAGAATGCAAAAACGATTGGAATCGTTTTCTTCTAGCATAAGTTCAGCTACTGTTGATACAGAATATGGTTCTGCTGCTGGTTAGTTCTCTCTGTTTCAACTTGTGTTAATCTTTTCATTTTTGTTTTTCTTGGTTTGCAATCTCAATCACATACTTTTTATGCAGAGGATGAGGAAATTGTTTCATCTCAAGACTCATGTTCTACATCGCACCCTTGGGTTACAAGGTTTGTCTTTCTTCAGTTTTTTTTTATGTCGGTCCATGTTTTGAGGTTGTATGAAGGTTCATCCCTGCCTGCAACCATTTTTCTCTATTTAGCTGTTAACTTGCGTTAGATTATTTCTATCTCTTGGAACTTTGATTCTTTAGGAACAGTTACAATTAAGAATGAAGTGAGAATTATTGTACCTTTTGTTAAGCTGTCTCTTTATCAATAGGTTATGGTTTAGCATTTTCACATCATTCGTTTTCTGGCATGCACAACGGTAAAACATGTTTTCAAACTTTGAATCTGAGTGATCCATATCAGGTGACTGATTATGTGGTTATCTGAAAAAACTCCTCAGGGACGGTCAGTTTGACTTTGATCTTGAGGATATAATGGTCATGGAAGCAATATGGCTCTCGATACAGGTAATTTGTTTAGCTAATAATGTTGGAAGTATATAGCATTGTTGTAAACATAATAAGCCTTATAACTCGTTTCTTTTTGATCAGGAACTTGGAATGCAGAGAAACACATCTCCTGATGAAATGCCAGAAAAAGATCATAACGTAGAGCCATCTTCATCATCTCCATCTGGAGGGCTAGCTTGTGCAATCGCTGTTCTTGCAGAACGCCAGCAAATGGTTGGTGAATCTTCCTCCAATCAAAACGTTAACATGGTTCCAGGTAATTGCAACAACGATGGCACAGAAGAAGATAGTAACCATTACCTTCAAGGAATAGGATCAGCTACACAAGATCTGATATAGCTGATGATAGTGCCAATGAGATTTCCAGGGAAGTTACATGGCAATAGTGTTCCCAAAGGTATAAGGAAAACGAAAAACAAAATGTTACAGTCTTTGGTTATATATGGTAGTGTGAGTGGGGTGATTTTTGGACTGCTAGTTAGTTTTCAAGGTTTGTGTTAGATCACTTGGTACATGTGCCAATAGGAAAAAAAACGCAAAATGATTTTCAGTCCTAAGACAAAAGGTTGGTTGTTTCATTATCTATTCTGATTGGTGACATTACACAAAAATGAAATGATGAATATATGTGAATAGACATATCAGTCGGACCGGTCCCTCGGGGGAAAAGTTGATTTAATTAAAACGATTGACTTATTACAAGTAAAGAAAAAAAGCCATTTAAAAACTTTTTAGAATAGAGAGATTTTTTTGTGTGATTAATCATGCAGAAGTACCAAAAAATGTAAAAGAAATCGTGATTCTGTAATATTTTATGAGTTATGATTGGTAAAACAGCTTGCGAAATTGCAAAGTAAATACACATTTCAACAAAAAAAACATAGTATATGATTAGGCAAAATGTTATGATCGGTAAAAGCTTGCGTAATTGCAGAGTGATTAACCTATTTTGATAAAACAGAAGAAGTCATTAATATCTTACAGATTCAAAAAAAAGGGGCATGATCATGATTCCGTGAGATCTTTTATTATTGGTAAAACCTTGCATAATTGCGTGAGTGAGTTTGTCATCTTAGCATTCGATAGATTATCGACTAGAGCTATAGTTTGGAAGAGTTTGTGACGAATGGATGACTGGGGGATGCTATTGCTAAAGGAGTAAAAGAATAGTTAGTTAGTAGTTGAGGAGATGTCAAGAAAGGACGACAAAAATGAAGATTCACATGCTTTGGTCTCTTTGATATTAAATGAGAAGAGAACATCAATACAAGTGTGGTGGTCATCTTTGGGGTTTTAAGGGTTTTAGCCTTTTAGGGATTTTTACTTAGAGTTCCTCCACTCACATGCCTTTGTCTTACATTCTTGAATATTAAGTACACTTCACCTTTTTCTCACTTTGGACCGTCCATTTACATTTAATTGCCCACAAGTAATACAATTATGTTTCCTAACAATGTAAATGTGAGTACTATTATTTATTATAGTCCCATTTCTAATTTCTGATCAACCCATGTTAGTTCGAATCCTATTGGGTTTATCTTTTAAATGGGAAATGATCAAATCAAACATATTATATTAACGAAACAAAGATAAATAAAGCATTAGCTAAACTAGAGCTACAACTCGTCTAGTATTCCATGAGTAATAAGTAATAACTAATGACATTGACGAAAGCATGAAAATCCAAATTAGTAGTGACAAATTGACAATGTCAAATAAAACTTAAAAAAAAAAGGAAATAAAAAAAGACAATGTGAAATAAAATAATTAACTATAAATATATATTTTTAAACAATAATTGTTTATTGATATGTTCACCCATGCCATCAGTATATTTTACGGCAAATTCAATGGTCGCTATAAATTATATATTTGTCATCTAGTTTTGATTTCGTTCCTTAAGAAACATCAAATTGGTTGCTCGACGTGTTGGAGATCACAAAAAGAAACGTCGACATTAGAGAAGGGTAATTAAAAAAAAGGGTTAGTAAATTGGAATTTGTAAAAAACCGACAAAAGAAACAAGAGTGTCAGAAATATTGATATTTAGGTAAAATACATGTGTGTGTAATAATGATAAACTACAGAAACGAACTTTGTCACATAAATCCACATTTATATGCATTTGTCTAAATATATTTGTTAGAAAGTAAATACACATAAAATCAAATATCCCACATTGATGGTTTTAGACTTTAGTGCTAATTCCTGAACTTTTTAAGACATGGATTACGTACTCATCATTGTAACTTATAGATCTTTTAATTTTACTTCAATGATATATATCATATTGTCCATTAAAGGCACAAATATGTACTCATAGAAACTACCAATTATCACAATCTATATGATTGCATGTAAATTTGAGAAATAACATATTTTTAGTAACAATTTCGGTCTAGAATATATAGGGGCATTCGCTCTTGTAATATCTTTTTTTACATATGTATTGGTTTGCGATTCAAAAAATGAGGACTTATATATTTAACAAAAAAAAAGAAACATGCGGACTTATATATATGATGGTTAGGTGTGTATATGTGGACGTTATCCCAAGACTCAAAATTATACTTTTGCCCTTCAATGGTCCCTCAAATTTAAATCTCACTATGCCCAATTTCACCAGCTTTATTTCAAATCTTCAAAAAAACCCATTTCTCTCTCTCTTTAGGCTTCTTGGATTTAGAGAGTGTTGTTGGCTTCAAATAAAGCTGTCTGTTTCGAAAAGGTACATGCGTTACGCTACAACACACTTTATCTCTCTCCTTATTTCCTGCTCGTATTTGGTTGTTGTTCTGTTTTTATGTTGTTGTTTCTCTTTACTCACTATCTGCCAACTTAAATCTACTATCTTTTTCATATTCACACTCTCTCACTCTTTCTAATAGATTCTCTTAGTCACTTATTGGATTTCAAATGCAAAGACCTCTTCTTCTTTAACTGTAAGTTTTTTTTGTCGGATCGCTGCTTATAAACTGCAAACCAACTTAATAAGAAACTTATGTGATTTTGAGTTTACAAAGAATGAAGATTCTGGTTTGTTTTTTTCTTTCTGGGTGTTTCGCATTTTGGTGTAAAAGTTTGAAGATTTCTCTCTTTTGTGATTCTCAGACATAAGTCATGGCTTTTAGTAGTTGTAATAAATGACATTTGATTTTTATTCATGCTTCAGATTTTCATAACTACTCTTGGAGCTTCCAGCAACTTTAGCTTGCTGTTGTGTTATATAATCATCCTCCCAAGAAAATCAAAATGCCAAGACCAAGGTATAAACTATATTTCTCGAATTTGATCTTTTGATTCTTGCACATGATCAATTGTAACTAAGAAGACTTTTTCTCTTTTGTGTTGTTGTTCATTTCTTTAGAGTTTCAGAGTTGTCTCACAGGCAACCTCCAAGGCTGAGGACATCCTCATCTACTTCAGACTTGAATCATCCCAAACGTCTCATCACTACTGACCGGAGTTTTAAGCTCGGTGCTGACCGTAGATCTCCTAGAAGCGGTGGACCTCACACTGATCCCCTTGGTCAGAAGAAACTTGGGGGTCGAATATCCGATTTAGAGTCACAGTTAGGACAAGCTCAAGAGGAACTGAGATTGCTCAAAGAGCAGCTGGCTAATGCTGAAGCTGTCAAGAAACAAGCTCAAGACGAGCTTCATAGCAAGTCTAAGAAACCAATTCCGCTGGATCGAGTGGGGGAATCTGCAGCTGAGGCTGAAACGATTGACATAGATGAAATCCCCGGTGATGCCCAGAAAGAGACTGATGTCTTTGAGGTTCCTGTTGAGAAGATTGCAGTAGAAGAAGAAGAACCAAGAGGCGGGAATGAAGAAGCTGAGAAATTGGCTGCAAAAGAAGATGAGATCAAGATGTTGAAAGCTAGACTCTATGATATGGAGAAAGAACATGAGTCACTAGGCAAAGAAAACGAGAGCTTGAAGAATCAGTTGAGTGATTCGGCTTCAGAGATTTCTAATGTGAAAGCTAATGAAGATGAGATGGCTTCAAAGGTGAGTCGGGTTGGGGAAGAGTTAGAAGAAAGCAGAGCAAAGACGGCTCATCTGAAGGAGAAGCTTCAGTCCATGGAAGAAGCGAAAGACGCTTTAGAGGCTGAAATGAAGAAGCTTAGGGTTCAAACCGAGCAGTGGAGGAAGGCCGCGGATGCTGCAGCCGCAGTACTTTCTGGAGAGTTTGAGATGAATGGTCGGGATCGATCTGGGTCAACTGAGAAGTGTTTTGCAGGTGCGTTGTTCGACCCAACAGCAGTCGCTGGGTTCATGGAACCACATGGAATGGTTGATGATTATGATGATGGATTGGGAAGTGGAAAAAGGAAGAGTTCTGGGATGAAGATGTTTGGTGAGTTGTGGAAGAAGAAAGCGCAAAAGTGAGATCAAAGATTGTGGAGAGTGATTCAAGAAATGGTGTGCTCACCATTTCTGCTTTTTATTGGGATGTATTTTGCTGTATTTATGTGGAGATTTTTGAAAGTTGGTTAGCTTCATCAGAAGCTAACTATCAATCCAAATTAATTGCAGATTCTCTTGATCTTATCTGCAAAAACAATGTCATTGACAAATTTCTGGAAATATGCATCGTAGTATCAACTCAAATTTTCTGAAAGATGTCATATATCAACAGTACAAGGATGGCCTCCAATTCTAGAACAACAGTAATTAAGATCTGTGAAAGTGTGAAACCTGTTGAGAACCAAATAAATAAAAAAATCAATCCTCGTCTTCATCACTGCCATAGTTCTGGAATAAAGAGGCTAAACTGGTGTTAGCCACACCGTCCTTCTTCTCATCTGGTTTTGCAGGAGCTGGAGTCATCGAAGAAGTTGGTTGAGATGGCTTCTTGATAACTGTTATGTGAACGGATTTGAAGGGTTGTTTGCTGGTAGCTAGTTTCTTGGGCTCCTTTGGATTTTCTGATTAAAAAATGGAGAACCACGTTAAAGGTTATTTAACCGGAAAAAAAGGAAATCAAAGTCGATAAACTTGAAAGAAGAATTGAAAACCAACCTGCAGAAGAACTAGTCAAAATATCTGTGGGGTTGCTTGGACTTTCTTCTGATGCCTTTCTCTTCTGTATCAAAATTAAGAGAATTAACAGTTAGTGCTGATTACAAAAAAAAGGATATATGGTGATAGTATGAGGCATATCTGAAAGAAATATGTTTTGATGGAATATACCTTCGAAAGATCTGAAGATGATCCTTTTTTCTCCTTCTCAAGGCTGGGAGAATCATCGCTATCATCATCATCATCATCAAACTCGTCATCTGCAATTCTCCTAATAACTTCTTTCTGTTTCTGCATTTCAGATGAAACAGGAAATATGAAAGAAGTTTAGCAAAGTTACATGTCATGTGGAGAAACAACATTAAGGTAAAAATGATATTGAATACTTACACCAAATATCGACTTTATAACTGCTTCATCTTCTTCTTCAATTCGTTTTACCTGTCAAAGAAAAAAAAACCATTATTGCCTCAGTCAGCGATATAACTTAACGTAACAATGGTCGAGTTAACTTTCATTAGAGAGACAGAGAAGGGTTTGCTAAAATAGAAGATGTGCAAAGGGCAACAACATGGTTTGATTATGAAGAGCGACAAAAACCGGAATTCTCATATTTAACTTAAAAAAAGCATGCGGCGTAGACAATATCAAATCAAAACATATATGAACAAGGAAACAGAGCAACAGGAACATACCTTTTCAGCGCCTGTTCTTTGCAAGGCCTCCAGCATTGCATCTACACTCACAGAAGCATGTCTAGACTGCAAAAAGAAAAATAAAACACTTATTCCAGCATGCAAACGAAGCATGAAATAGAATCAAATCTCAGAAAACGAAGAAGGAGAAGGTACACAAAGGCGTCTGTCTCATACCTTCATTGATTTCATTTCATCAAGTGCAGCTATAATGTCCATTTCTCTTTTAGAATCCAAAGTTCTGTTCTCCAAGGTCTTCATCGCATCCCCCATCTCCTCAGCATCTCGTTTCTGTTTATCCTTATCAACCTCCTGTACAGAAGAAAATATTATATAAATTAACAAACTAGAAAGGTGTATATAAATATCATGCACGAAACAATTGATCCTCAAAGCTACATGTCTGAAGTCCTTACCTCATCTTCTGCACGCCAGGGTTCGTAATTACGACTTGCCCCAGATTCAACTATATAATCAGAATTTTGTGGATCCGTCTTCATAGTCAGCTCTGCAGAGCACTTGGTGCACTTGAAGTAGAATCTAAATATTTGGATCCCGAGATACGTCTGTACATAGAAAGAAGACCAGAAACTATTTGATTAGGATAAAAGCCACACAACACCACCAAGAATAACTATTCAAGCAGTACAAACTAGATTATAGCAAAGCTAATACTTAACAAGAGCTGTCCAGATAAAGGTACTTGAAGAAGAAACTAGCTTTTCTCCATCACCAGCCAAAACAACAGCTCAATTTCTCGAAACCCTAAAACCCCAAATCTGAAATCGTTTTCGAGACAAGTTTCAATTCAAGAACTGAAGACAATAAACCCTGAAAAGGTCAAACGAAACTCCTAAGAATCCGTATCAACACTATACACTAAGCGGGATACAGATTACTGCAAAAGCATCCGAAGAAAGCAATTACATAGAAAGAGAATCAATTGTGTTCAATTTACCTCGCCAATGACGTCTTCTTTACGAGAATTGAACTTGGTTCCCTTGTAAATATAATTTCCGCAGGTACCGCATCGGACACTCATAGGAAGCATCATACGAACCTTGATCTGCTGGTTCTTTGGTCGCCGGAGCCGAGGAAGCTTCGAAGGATCGAAGTCCGGCGGATAATACTTATTTAGTACCTTCCGTTCTCCCATCTTGCCTCTTTCCTCTTCCTCCTCAAGCTCCTTCTTCTTCTTCTAAACAAAATCACAGGAACAAAATAAGAGTTATGATTTTACGCTTTCGTTTCTATCTCGGCTTCTCATATAAATGTCTGAACCACCGCTACTAAAATTGGGTCATGGGCTCAATTTAAACGGGTTGTGGTCAGTTATGGGCTAAGATAACCGGGTGGAGCCCATTTATCGGGTCATGCGTTCGGGTTACCGGTAGTAGATCGGATCATTATGGTTAGTTTGATATTTTCTTCTACCAATTAATTGTGACACTTGGCATATGATGAATTTGATCATGATTATCGTAATAACTGAAAATTTCTAGAGATTTCGAAAAGGATAAATAAAATCAAATATCTTATTATAAAATCACAAAAGAGCTAATAAATAAAGCTGTGAGAAGACATTAGTTTTACATATATGATATAACACAGTACAAGCTTTCAACATTGAACAATGAAAAGAATGAGAAAACACCAAAAACTGGATCTGGAAAGATGAGTATTATTGTACCTTAAATACGAGAACAATGAAAAATTACATAATAAATGAGAATTTCTACAATTTACCAACCTTGGTGAAGTGTTGAGTGATCGATTCTTTTATCTCTCTCCCTCAAACTTTGCTTCCTGTGGTGGCTGATGAGCTACATCATAAGTTGCATGAAGACCAACGAATAGGTAGTACAAAAGCATCACCATGGTACATATAATGAATCTCAAGAACGCTACATAACCGAGTGATCCAATAAGGAAAAGATTCATAGCGATTGAAAACGATGGCAACCACGGAACAAGCGGGACTCCCCAAACCTTGGGAACACGGTGTTTCGGAAGCAATGCCAATCCCAAAGTGCCTATAAACCAAATAACTCCAGTCACCGCATAAGGGATCCAATTTCTAGCGCCGGCATTCCAAAACCCTTTTTCCCCAAAAGAAGAAAAAAATTATCAAAACCAGAATACCAAGAAACTGCAATAACCTGGTCTCAGAAGTAACATCCTTCACATAGTAACGTCTCACGAGCAATGCTACTGCCACGAGCATGAAAATGAAGAGGGTAGCAAAGGAGAAAACGCTTGATAGAACCTCTAAGCTGGTGAAAAAGGAGATTATTGCGCTCAGTATGGTTACAAGGAGAGTAGCATTAATAGGAGTTCCTGTTTTTGGATGAACCAAAGCAAACCATGGAGGAATCATATGAGACCGAGCAATCTGAGTTGTGTACCGAGCTTGACCTAGAGATCCAACAAGCAGGCTTGTGGTCATCCCCTTTAAAGCACATATACCAACCAAGTACTTAGCCCATTTCATCCCAATCTGAGCAAAAGCAACAGAATAAGCAGCATTCGCATCAATTTCAGTGTATTTGACCATCATAGTCAACGCCAAAGCCATTAAACAGTAAACCACAGTGATCATAGACATCGAACCAACCAAACCAATTGGTATATCTCTCGATGGTTTCTCCGTTTCTTCAGCCATGTTTGCCACCATGTCAAACCCAGTGTATGACCAGTACACAACTGCAGCTGATTGCACCACACCTTTCGCTCCGTAAGGGAAAAAAGGAACCAAATTGGAGGTTTTAGAATGAGTAAACCCAACAACGACAATAAACACAATAATACAAACAGTGACAACGGAAGCAATCAAATTCAACCAAGAAGTCCTCTTTGTTCCACTCATTGCAATGCCATTAGCAACTAAAAGCACTGCCACAGCAACAGGATCCAGAAGATCAAACCCTTTAGCAAAGGAATCGACTTTAATCCTGAAAAAATCAGAATCGTTCTTGACCAAACTAGCTAGATACGAAGACCATGACCTCCCTAATCCAGCAGCACCAACAATAGCCTCAAGCAGAATATTCCCAGCAGCAATAAACGCTATAAAATCCCCCAATTCAACTCTAAGATAAGAGAAAGAACCTCCAGCGACAGGAATTTCAACTCCAAATTCAGCATAACAGAGAACTGAGAGCAAAGCAGAGATACCAGAGAGAGCGTATGAGAGAACAACGGCAGGACCGGCTCCAGTTCGAGCCTCTTGACCCGTGATCACAAACACACCAGACCCGACTACAGAACCAAAGCTAAGCCAGAGAAGGTCCCACCAGGTCAGACAACGACGCATAGAGTTCTCGCTTTCTCGGCGGCCAGCATCGAGCTCGTTCTCGTCGGAGGAACGCGAGAGAAGACGGTCGGCGAGGCGAGGACAAGTGGCGGAGAGAGCTGATTTGTAGGAAGAGAAGCTCTGGAATGAGAACTCCGGAAAAAAATCGTGCTTTCTCCATCTCCAGTAGCTCCTCTGTTGAATTAGATCGGATGATCTCGACTCTTGCATGTGAGCTTCCATTGAAGCAGGATCGTCTCTCAAAGTCCTAGAGAGTGAAGATAGACAATATAAAACTTCAATGTCTTTTATTTAATTATGCAATAGTTTTGGAGTGATTTGTAAATACAAAATAGTAATATAATTGTAGTTTAAACTCGTGCAGCATTTCTGAAACTGAAAGGGTGACAGTACAACCCTAAAAAAGGGGCCCACCTTAGGTTTTATTGAAATTCTCTGTAGAATCATCCAACGGTCTGGATTCGAGATGTGAGACTCATATCACCTTTTGAGATGAATGGTACGAAAGATGGGACCCACTCTTTCTGACAAGTTTAGAACAAATGGGTAAATGCCACGTGACCGATGTTACGAGATCATGCCACGTTCATGCCTTTATGGACGACCTTGACTGATTAATTATCAACTAGCTACTGCAAAAATTCGGGTAGCAATTTTATTTTTAAATACCTGTAGTATTAAAAAGTTTTTTAAGTATTCGTTTGTAAAATATGTATTTTTTATTCGATTGGTTATAACGTTCCTGATATATATAATTGTTTTCTTTTTTGTACAAATATATACTATAATTCTGTACGTTTATTTTCTGATATTTCTATGTGACGTTTTAATGTAAGAAAAAAGTATGATTTATTTATTAACATTGGATTTAGTTTTAGATTTTGTCAACAGTCATTTTCATACTTTTAAAACCTTTCCTACTCCTGTTAAAAGACGTATGTTAAGGTACACATACTAGCAAATCTAATATGACATGTATTTCAAGACAATGAAAGACTATCTTAGATAGTATTAAATAAGAAGAATGTTTTGAAAAATGCAGAACGCTATGGAAACAACCGTAGTAATCGCAGTCGCCATGTGATGACCAATACACGATGTCTTTCTCGTTAAAGAATGCAAGAAACAGAAAACAGAATGCAGCTACAACTATTATATTTGAATTTATTTCAGTTTCATAATAACGAATTATGAATGCTAGATGTTTGCATAACGTCTGCATATTATAATAAATTTATGTCCATATCATTATACCTATGTGTATACGTGTGAAATTAAGTTAGTTTACTCCATAAATGTTTTTCATTAAAACAAAATAAAAATACAATATAGCAATAAAATACATTAATTATAGGGATACAAAATATTAATCTAACCCAATCTTTTATAGTTGCTTAAGATTTTTTGTTTTAATATTCGGTGTAAAGTTTTAATGTCTAAACAAGTAAACATAATTATTAATTTATTACTGTCGGATATAGTTTAAGATTTCGTCAACAGTTTTTTATCTATATAGAAAAAAATTGTCAACCATCATTTTCAAACTTTTATATTTCTGTCAATTAAGTTAAACATACTAGCAAATCTAATGAAACATGTAATTTAGGACAATTGAAGAGTTATTTATGGAAATGTAATAGGTTTCCATTCTGTAATTTTGGATCTTAATGGAAATAACACCCGCACAATAATTTGATCAATTTTCTCATAATTACGGGTGATAAAAGTATCTCGGTAAAATTAATTGTGTACCTCTAAATTTGGTATTAACCAAATTAGCCCTATACTAAATTAGTATTAACTGTTCCTTTTATAAATTGGTTATTAGTTTTTTTTTTTTTTTTTTTTTTTTTTGGAAACAGTATCCTGAAGGAAGGAGAGAGACAGAGTACGCAAAGAGTGTGAAAACGAAGAGCATAAACAACACGGGACGAGGAGAGAGAAAGTGTGTTAGAAAGAAAGAGAGAGAGATAAACAAAGAAACTGTTTGTGTCTTACCCATTCGAGGAATCAAAGCATCTTTTTCCGAGCTCAAGAAGACGAGAAGCTAAAAGATAAGGCTGAAATTAGGGTTTTTATTTTGCATTCATCTCGCTTAAAAAGGTATGCCCCCAAATTCTACTTAAAGCTCGACTCTTTCCTTTTTCTTTGTACTGTGTCTCAGTTTGAATCCTTGTTAAAACTACTCTGTAAGGGTTTGTGGTGTGCTGGAATCTTAGATTTGAGAGCAATGGAGGCTTTCACGAACCTCAGATTTTATGGTTAGACAAGTTTTTAGGAGGTCGCTGCTTTGTAGAATCATGTACTAGGGTCTGTACGGATTTGGGGTTCCTTATTTGGATCGCGAGTGTTTAGCACAGAAAAATGGATTTGTTTTATGTCTGAAATTTAGGATTTTTGGACTCATCTCTGACTACTTTGCTTTGAATCCGGGATTTAGGAGACCTTGGTTCTTAAGTGAGATCCTTTACTTTGATTTGGGGGTTGTTGGATTTCAGAGATTAGATGTTATTTCTTGTCACGTTTGTAAAAAATGTATGAACGTCGACTCGATTCAATTGTTTTCTTTTTTGAAAAAAGTAACTGATCTCATTCTATTGGTGTTTTTAATTGCAGTGCTAGCCAACTTCCGAGTAACTCATTAGCCTCACAATCTGGAAATAGATTTTGATTTTAGGATTTTTTTTGTTATTTGAGTTTATGTAGGTTTAGGAGACTAAGCAAGTTGTAGATCGGGTCATGAATGCGTGTCTGAGGACATGCTCGAACCAAGGGGAGTGGATATACCGGTATTGTTTCTGGTTTTAGTAGTACTTCCCGTGGTAGTGTACATTTTATTAGGAAAATGGAGCGACATTTATGAAAAAAGAGGGAGGGCTAACTTGCTGGCTCATATGGCAGCTGAAGAAGCTTTAAGAGCTGAGACCATGGTTAATCCAAATAGGGGTGTAAGATTTGAGACTGTTGCTACTGAGAATAGGGCTCTAAGAAATAAGACCAAGACTGTTTCTGCTGCAAGTGGTGCCGTAAGAGCTGAGTTTGTGGCTGGTGTTAGTGGGACTCTAGCTGAGGGTAGATCTGATTCTGTGGCTGCTACATATGAGGTCCCAGCTGTGACTCCTTTCAAAAATAATGAGTTACATGTCTGTGCAAGGTGCTTTGGTCCTGCTAAGACACGTTGCTCCAGATGCAAATCTGTTCGATACTGGTATGTTTCCACATTCTTTCCATGTCTTTGAGCTTTTAAAATGACATTCTCATGCAGATAAAAGATGCAGACATTTTAACCCATGAATGTCTTGATTTTTTATGCTTGTAGCTCTGGGAAGTGCCAAATAATTCACTGGAGGTTAGCTCATAAAGATGAATGTGTCCCGGTGGAGAATTGTTCTCCTTCATCTGAGAGGGTTTCCTTTGAGAAAGATTCTGTTTTGCATGACCACGACATGGATTCTACAACTTATAGTAACAATACTACACAGGCAGTTAAGGGAAAGACTTCAAAAAGCTCTGTGGAATTCGCAAGCTTAGGTATCTCTCAGATTGATATTACGCCACAAGTCAACACACAAGGGAGGAAAAGCGTAGGTAAACAAAATTCTTCCAAGTCCAACCGAGAATCCTCTAGAAGAGACAGTGCTATTGTGTTTGATTCCTTTGAAGAAATTTTTCGTGGTGAAGCTACTTCTGCTGGTGGCGATAACAAGAAGGGTCACACTAAACATAAGGTTAGCTGTTCTTTTACATCTTATCTCCCTGTATTAATCCACAGAAGCCAGAACAGTTATGTTTTCTTGCTAAAAGTCAACACAGTGCTTGAAATTTAGACCTGTGATCTTGCTTGCAGTCGAGAAGCAACAGTTATGCTGTGGAAACAAATTCTAGAAGGCATTCTGTTGACAACTCTTGTGTGCAAACGAAAGGACAACCTTTTGTAAGTGGTATGCAGGAAAGTCAGAAACTCGAAAACAATTTGGGAGCAAAAAGCTCTTTTGCATGTCCAAACACACATTTTCCTGCTAACGGTGAGGGATAATATCACGAGCTAATAAAAGTTATTCTAGGTGAGGCTTATTCACTTTGAGATTTGCATCTTCTAACGTGTATTGAATTGAATAGGGACCACAACTGCTCCTCTGCCCAAATCAGGTGTTAAAAAATCTGGAGAACAATCATGCTCAGGGACAAGTAAGAAGGGGCAAGTCGCTGCAGTATCAAGTGAGTGTCTCTGAGAATTTGCTTTGACATAAGAACTCTTTTGTAGAGTGTCTTATGTTTGTATCTATAATTCAGAGACTGTTAGGTCTAAGGATACTGGCATAGTTGAAGAAAGCAATGGCATCTCCTCAACTGTGGGAATAATGAAGATGATGGGTTTAAGAAATTCTACAAAGCATGATGATCGACATAAGAACCTGAAAGTTAGTTCCCTGGTGATATTATTGTCTCTTTACTAATCTAATTTTGTATCTTTAATTCCTACTTTTCTGAGTCAATAACTCTTATGTTTCAGATGCTTTTTCCATACGAGGAATTTCTTAAATTCTTTCAGTGTGAAGTGTTTGACTTATCACCTAGGGGTCTTGTAAATTGTGGAAACAGGTATTTTCCCAATTACTTATTTTCAATCTGTTGAGTAAAATGGCGGCTTGCTTTTATAATAGGAAAATCCATTTTGTATAAATGTCCTTACCAGTGTATATGCTTTTTAATTTACTACCATCTTTTTTCTCCAGTTGCTATGCAAACGCTGTCTTGCAGTCCTTAACATGTACAAAACCACTCGTTGCTTATTTGCTTGGACGATCACATTCAAGATCATGTAATGCTTTTTCCTAACTAATCCCATAGCTTAAATTGTTGCAGATTTAGTTTACTACATCTGACACAGATAATGTTATTCTTTCGCAATAGGTTCTGGGAAAGATTGGTGCCTTATGTGTGAACTTGAGCAACATGTAATGATGCTTAGAGAATCTGGAGGTCCACTTTCTGCTAGCAGAATTCTCTCACACATGCGAAGTATAAATTGTCAGATTGGTGATGGGAGTCAAGAAGATGCTCATGAGTTCTTAAGGTTTCTCTTCGTAGTCCTTTTAGATCTGAATTCGTGGAGCCTTTCTTCTTAATGTGATTACATTTCAAAGCTTTTGTCGATTTCTCATGAAATTAATTATATTCTTTTGACTTGTGGATGCAGACTTTTGGTTGCCTCTATGCAATCCATATGTTTGGAGAGACTTGGAGGTGAGACTAAAGTGGATCCAAGACTGCAAGAAACAACCTTAGTTCAACATATGTTTGGTGGACGTCTTCGCTCAAAGGTATCTCGATTTCCTGCCTCATGATCTATGTCTACTTTGACTTTACACATTCTCATTGTTCCTGCTGCTGTCTTTCTCTGAAAAACCAGGTGAAATGCTTGAGGTGTGATCATGAATCAGAGAGATACGAGAACATAATGGATCTTACATTAGAGATATACGGTTGGGTAGAATCTCTTCAAGATGCCTTGACTCAGTTTACTAGACCGGAAGACCTCGATGGAGAAAATATGTATAGATGCAGCAGGTTAGATCGAAAAAATAAATTCTTGTCCTTCTTTTGTGGTATTGAAACTAATTGTAATTTTATGAATACTACATTGGAAAAAAAGGTGTGCTGGATATGTTAGAGCGAGGAAAGAATTGAGCATTCATGAAGCACCAAACATTCTCACAATTGTTCTTAAGAGATTCCAGGTATCAATTTAAAGATGACTACAGATTTTATTCTTCAGTTACTCTGTTTTTTAGTTTTATGTTGTGTTGACTTTTGAAACCCTTGTGTGTATGCAGGAAGGAAGATACGGGAAAATAAACAAATGCATAAGTTTTCCTGAAATGCTGGACATGATTCCTTTCATGACCAGAACCGGAGATGTTCCTCCGCTTTATATGCTTTACGCTGTTATAGTTCACTTGGATACTCTCAACGCATCTTTCTCGGGTCATTACATTTCATATGTCAAAGATTTGAGAGGCAACTGGTTCAGAATCGATGATTCCGAGGTAAAACCTAATTTGCATCTTCCTCCTACTTAATGCAGCAAGCCAAACGGTTAATGAACTTTGTGTAATTTTCTAAAACTCGGCAGATTCATCGAGTACCAATGACTCAAGTTATGTCAGAAGGAGCTTATATGTTGTTCTACATGAGGTAAGAAAATACCAGATTGCGAGTTGTAACAGTTTGTTTTCTGCATTCCAGGGTCATGGATACTGAAAATACAATTTTTGCAGATCTTATCCACGTCCTCAAAGAGGAGAACACAACGGAAAAGCACAGGTTCGGCCTCCGCAACCAAGAAAGGAGATGAAGGAACAGAGGAAACCGGTGAACCGCTTCAAACCGAGAGCAGACCACAACATCCCAGAGTCATCATCAAGCGAATGGTCTCTCTTCACGAGTTCAGACGAAGCTTCTTTCACCACAGAATCAACAAGAGACTCATTCAGCACCATAGACTACACAGATGTTTGTCACGTTGTAGACTCATCTTCTCCTCTCTCCATCTTCAACAACTTATACCACAACGTGGAGCCGTCGCCGCACAACACGGTGGCTTGCAGAATGTTCTCAGGTACCAAACCTGAAACCCGGTATTTCGTTGAGGAAGAAACAAATCACAACAACACACTCGTGATGGACGCAGCACCGTCATCATATCCATATCCATCACCATCACCATATCCGTCCCACGATTGTTACGAGCAGAGTATGTATGTAAATTATGAGACTAACCCAGATTTTAGCAACGATCAGGATCGAACTTACAGTTACTGGTAGTAGAAAGAGACTAGAGAGGATTCTGTTTTGAACCTCCCCCTGATTTTTAAATATGTTTAGATCTTTTTAGGGAAACTTAACTCGAGTGCCCTGAAATTTTTTTTTTGTTTTTAATCATCTGTGTTTGGTTCAGGGCAAATGTTCAATCTTATTATAAATCAAATTCCCTTGTTTCTGCAAAATTTAATTCGAAAAAGAAACAAACTTTACAGATTAACCTCTCATCTTATTTGATTGATGCATATGAAAAGGAAAGTGTTGTTCGCTTAATTAATCATCGATTTGAAACGGTAACCAAATCTCATTGACCCGACCCGAGAACTCGAAAGGCGAGTTATACTGAGCCACCGTGTAAGCTGAATCTGACCCAACACCACCGTTTTCTTTGCTTTTCTCAATTGCATTAGCCCAAGCTGTACCTTCGAGGCTCTTCTCTAACGCCGCCGCTTCTTGTCCGATGGTCGAGTCAGAGACGAATCCACTGAACTGTCTCACCGCCACGTACCTAGGACTCCATTTCTGGATGTGGAGATTCTCCGCGGGAGCTGGATCAGGCTGGTTCTTTTTGGGAACGTAGAAGGATACAGTGAATGAAGATTCACAAAACGGACCGTCACTTGGTGAAACTTGAGTGATCACAGGAGCAGTCATTTCTATCTTCTGATGATACTCGTTCTTCCCTTGAATATAAGCGAACAATCTGAATCCCCAACAAAAAATTAAAAATTTAATCTTTATCCGAATAGAAACTAGAGAATTGAGAATTATGCATTTACTGGAAGAAAGCAGTTCTTGTCGCATCGACGAGAGAGATGTCTTGAATCGGTTCAGTGGAAATCCATACGGTTGTATCGTACCGGCGAATTTCGTAGCCATTTGCGGCGTGAATCACCTCATAGCTCGGGCACTCGATTCGATTACACGATGGCGGGAAATTTCCGACTTCGGATCCACCAGAGAGGAGGCTGAGGAGGAATGAGAGCTTAAAGAAGCTTAAACCGGCTGCCATGGCGGTTATCAATCTGGGAATAGAGCTACTTGTGTCTTTATAAACGGTAATATAGAATATTGTTACGTCTCTGAGATTGTGTGGTTGATCTTCGGATAGGTTTTGTGTGTGTTTAAAATAGTTTGAAGCTTTTTTCTCGTTTTTATTTTTTTATGTAGTAGATGTGTATGTCTATGAACCGTTTGTCATCACTTCTGAGTTTTTGATTGCCACAGGTAAAAAATCCTACTGAAATTATTATGTAATAAATAAAACAAAAGTATCAGGACAAATATGTAATAGAACAACATTGTTGGGAAGATTTGTAACAAATAAAGCTTTACGTGTACAGCTTTTAACAAACAAAAGTCCAAGGGAATATCCGTGACAAAACAACTGAAAAGTAACATTGTACATGTATATGAAATGAACCTAACTAAAGTGTGATTAAGTTATATAAAAAGTACAAGGATCAAACCATAATAAACGAAACACTAGGGATCATATGTAATAACAGTAAATAAACAGAGACTATATGTGATTAATAAAACTATTAAGAGCATTAAGTAGTAAATAAACAAAGCTAGCACACCACACCCGACCCGAAACGATCCGGCCCGGAGATAAATCCTGTTCCCTTATTTAAGAAGTCATCTCCTTGGCCGCCTGTTGGAAACTGCCCATCAGATGTTCGACGAAATGGCTGAAAGGAAAGTTGACTTCTTGGACGAGTACTGATATTCGGGTATATATATATGTGGTTTATGAGTTAAAGCAACGTTGTCACTTTTATCTTTGAGATCTTTTTATTTTTCAGGCTAACCGTTATGCATGAGTTTGAAAAATCATAGATCAATACTATGAAATTAACCCTTAAGAAATTTTATAGATTACTTAGGAAAGCTTTTAAATTTGTATTGTTTTGACTCAATTTGGGATTATGAGGAAAACTGTAACGGCTGAATATGAGACTAAGTACTGCCCAGGTCTTAGCTGCTGGTGGTTCTCTGTTTCAACATGATGTCTGCCTTACTCATCTGAATCTTTTATTTCTGCAATCTTGTATTTTGTGGACCTCATTGACATATTCCTGTTTCATCTTGCCATGTTTTTAAGATAGTTGACATTGTGTGATCCAATGTCAATTGTTTTTGATGCAGAGATGACTTTAAAACTATATTTTCGCGGTTTCTCTCTGTATAAATTGGACAAAGTTTCGATATCTATAACGAGAAAGGTTCAAAGCGAACGACCAGTAAAAAAAAAACAGGTCATTTTTTTAAGTTTTTGATTATTCTATGTTTGTTTGTTCCTGGCTTTCGAATTCATAGCTGTCTTTACAATATGTTCTTAATAATAGATTGTCCTGCGTCTTTTTAAATTACAAAATGCAAGTACGTCAATAATAAACTTGTGTGGTTATTGCGATACATGATATATAAATCAGATAAGTGGAAGAACAAGTCTAGTTTACTATGTCAGATTGCCACAAACTTGTTTTTAAATGAGGTTTTATTTTGTAGTAATGCTTATTGATGTTTACATCAAACTTAGAAATCTTCACATCGTTAACAAAATTTGGTCAATAGATTATCATCCACACTCAAAGCCACATATTGAATGCTAACATCAGATAATCTTTATAAACAAATGGTTTTTGTCATGCTTAGGTTCCAAATCTTGGATTCAATCGCAAAGACTGAACCGGTCACTGAAAAAGACAGATGCTGATAATATCTTTAGATGTTATTTGCCAATCTTTGGTGGAAAATGTGCAGGTGAAACCAAATACGCTGCAATAAGGTAATTCTCTATCTGAAAACACAATAGAAGATGATCTCCCTCTTTCATATTTTGCTGCCTTTGCCTATACTTTGAAGTTGTTTAGAATTTAGTATTGTGTAGTGTGTACTAATATATAATTATTTAACAACAAATTAATCTTTTTCTATGAATTAGTTGGAAAAAAGAAAGAAAGAGAGACGAATGCTTTTGTCATGCTTACCACCTTTATCCGTTGAAAAATCTTCTCCACCGCAGACCCAAAAAATAAAATTGTTTTCTTTTATCCTTTTGGTTTCTTCTTATAAAGAGATGTAAACATACAGACCATTTTCAGATATCAGCTTTTCTTCTTATATCTGTGGAGGGGACCAGAGAATCAAATCAATATAACACATATATTGGTTTCCACTTTTCTTGAAAAGTGAATAATTTTGGTTTCTCCATTTGAATGATTCTGGTTTTTGTAAACCAACCATCATGTTCAGTTTCCAAGAAGAATGGATGCTTACAATTGTATAGTCGTGATTCTCTGCATCGCCTTGTTTGCAATCAATTTAGTGTTTTGTTGTTTTACTTGTTTCACCATTCTTCACAGCTTCTTGACAGAGGAAAAGCAGGATTTGAGTGATCTCATGAAGAATCTTATTGAACCGGATGAGAAGGTAATGATCATTACAGTCTCAAATAACCAAGGATTCTCTGACTCCATTGATGATGATGATGATTCTGGCCAAGATTGCTCTCATGAGGATATTTGCGCTTGTTGAAGAAAGGTTGGCTTAGATTTTCATTTCACTATTCTCCTCATGTTTTGCTAATTTTTCTTTCATCATTTACTACTTGTAAATGGATAAATCTATATGGATTGAGAGTTCCACATGTTTATACATCAAATCCAGTTTTTTTTTTCTTCGTTTCATGTGTACCGTGAAAGAAATTATACAGTCTGCAATCAATATATAAATTAAATGGAGGTCCATAAATTTGTGGAAAGTTGTATTGTTTAGTATTTTTCTTAATTCAATTTTATTTTCAAGGCTTGTTTTTCTTTTGAGGCTGGGAATTAAAAGGCTCCACTAAGACAAGAAAAGAGAAGAGAAAACCCATTCCACTCATAGAAAGTAATTAAAAGTTGGGATCACTTAAAAGTTTAACAACGAAGTTGATGATAGTTGACAAAAAAAATAACAATAACGAAATTTAAATAAAGGGAAAAAAAAACAAGGACAACGAGTTACTTATAGTGACAGATTACTAGAAATTCTTCTTTTCGTATTATTTTTTCCCTTTAAACTATTTGTATTACAAGAGAAATGATTGGAGTTGATATATGATACTCATTAGTTATTTTCATAATCCTTCCCCACGAACTCGAAGCTTCATGGATGAATTTATTATCTATAAACCTACCACATGTTTCTTAATAGACTTTCCAATACTCTATCATTTCTAGTAGGCACTATAAATTAATAAAATTTCCTACTTCCAAATAAAATCGATCTAAAAATGAATAAAATTTGATATATTAATAAGATAATAATTTTTTTATAATTTCTATGTAAATATATGATCCTATTAATAACATAAATTAATAATTATGTAAATTTTCATATATATATATATAAAGATAATATAATTTTATTTTTATGAATTTATGTTAAAACTCATAAATAATTTTTCTTATATAAAAAAATATTATGTTGTATTTTAAACTATATTATTGTTTTAATGTAAATAGATGTTTCATAAAAAAAAAATTTCTATAAATTTTTAAATTATAAATATGTATAATTTTTATTTTAATAGTCGTGTAGACTGTTAAATATAACAATTAAGGTTACTAATCATAAATTTAAATTTATGTTAATTGTTTATATAAGAGAATTCATATATAATTTTTATTATTTATTATTAAAATAATTTTTTTTTTTAATTTTAAACTTTCAAGTCTAAAACTATTAAAATTTATAACATTCAATACATTAATTTTATTAAGATCAAAAAATTTTACTTATTTATTTTTAATTTTTGATAAAAAAATCTTTATAAATTAATAAATATTATTTTATACTGTAAATTAATATTTACTAATTTATAAATAAATTAATATCACTATAAATTAATAAAATATTATGGTTCCAACATTATTAATTTATAGAAGTTTTACTGTAATAATTAATCCTATTTATGCAAATATTGCAGTCGGTGGTTATAAAATTACATTTAATAATAACTCCGGGTCCAAATTGGAAAAAAAACACGTTATCTCGGGTCTATAAGCAAATAATAAAGTTTTTTCAAAAGAAAAAAAAAAAGACTTGTTCATCTATTGTTTCAACGCGTTGCAAAATTTAAATCTCGATCGAGTCAGAAAGATAGATCATCAGGAGAAGAAGAGCTGAAGAAAGATGGGTCACGGAGAAGAAGATAAAAGCAGAGGTTCAGCTGCAGAAGAAGGTAATCAGCATCATCAATACGGAACGTTTCAAGGTGTTTCCAATTACCCTCCGCCGCAGAATTCTGCTCCGGTCACTGGATTTCCTCAACCATCGGCGCCGCCTGGTGTTTACGATTCCGGTGCTCCTTATTACGCCCATGGTTATCAAACCGTTCCAGGTAGCTTCTCTTCCTCAATTGGATAAGCTGGTTTCAGTTTCTGCAGATTGGGAATTTAGGTTTGAATTATTTTGTAAATTTGATGGTGATCATGAATTCTCTTCCTGGAAATTTGCCTTTATAATATTCTATTTTGATCAAAGGATCGTGTAACATGATAAGGAGTTTTCTTTTGAATGCAAACTTTTTCGTTATAGCTTGTTTGGGGAACTTTGGATCTGTATGTGAAAATCTAACTTCATTTTCATGCATTGAGATGAAAATATGATGTGGAATAAGTAATAACCATAGCGGATCTGCAAAACTTGATTTGATATTGAGGCGCTAGTTAGCATAGCGATAGGAATTTAAAGTTTGGAGCTTTGTGTTTTACCAACAGTTGAGTAAAAAAAGTTACCGACTGTTGTTTTGGTTTGTGCTGTAATCTGTAAGGGAACTTAAAATCTGTCTCATTCTCTCTTCTCCTTGTTCAAATCAAGGAAATAGCATAATTTGATGTATGTTCATCCTTTGTTATTGTTACTCTACTTCTTATTGTTTTATTTTTCAGTCTATGGTGTTGCTGAAGGAAGACCTGTGACTGGGAGACAACGCCGCCTTCCTTGCTGTGGAATTGGTCTTGGATGGTTCCTGTGAGTCTCTTTATTTTTCTTCTTTCATACACGAGCTCAAATTTTTTGGAATCGCTCTCCCTTCACATGCTGCCTGCTACACTATCTACACTTGCTTTTTAACATGACTGAGGAAAATATTTGGTATTTTTGTAGATTCATTGTTGGATTTTTCCTTGGAGCAATCCCTTGGTATGTGGGATTGTTCATCATGATGTTTGGAAGAAGGATTGATTACAGGGAGAAACCAGGATACATTGCTTGCACTATCGCTGTAATATTTCCCCATTACTCTCTCCCTCCTTATCATCTGTCACATTTTTTCCCTATAAATCACATGGGTCTCTAACAAAATGATTGATTCATGTGTAAAAACATTGCAGGCTATTCTTGCAACAATCGCTGTGATTCTGGGTGTATCTAAAGGAGCAGACGACTGGTGAAGGATCAATTATCTCTTCTTGGGTTACTCTCAAAACGTTTGTATAGGTTTCTTCAAACATCGCGTGTTGTATTATCTACTTGCCCTTTCTACCTACTCTATGATGAAACAAGGAAAATTATTTGTTTTGTTATCTAAATAAGAAGTCAAATATACGAGTTTTTTTAAGACAGAGACAAAACTTGATAAGACTGGAGATGGTTTATACATCAGAAACCTTTATTATATAATTGAAATGTGTAATCTATCGTTTTCCAGAAACAGTTGCATTGTTGTGCATCCTCAATAAGTCATCAGGAGTTACAAGGTACCAACCTCCATCTTTCTGAGCCAACAGCTTCTGGTTCACTGAGTCTATAATCACACTCACATTCCCAAACCCATATATCTGAAGACCATTGTGCATTCTATTCGGTTTAGGTTTGAACAGCAACTCCTTCTCTTGCGCAAATACTTCCAATACTTCTTTCAAACTCAGCACTTCACTGCTATCCATCTGAGCCTTAGCCTGAGCTTTGGCCTGGGCTGGCTCGAACTGTCTATGTTCACGAGCCCTTGCCCTTGGCTGAGACACTTCAACTCCTTCAACAGCTTCCATCAACATATCTAAGCCACGCTTTAACTGGATTCGGATTCTCTCGTTTGCTGAAAGCTCTTGTGGGAATAACCCTTTCCAACCAGAGTACCATTCCTGGATCTCATCGAACCTCGGTTCAGCACGCAACCAATGGTACAACACATCAAGCCATTTGGGGAAGAAGAATCGCTCCATCAAATCAGCCATTAGATGTATGGGTACTGCAGATGCCCACTTCATAACCCAATCAAACCGATCTAAATTCTGCTTTGCCGGGTTTATCTGAAACTCTTGCATAGCCAGCTGAAGTTTGGGAACTATGTAACGGCGCATAAGTTGTTCCCAGCTTGTAGCATCAAAAACAGTCTTCCATGGCGAAAGAATAGTGTAGGCAGATGGATCACTAGGATGCCACGCATCAAGAACATTACTCAATTTCATCTGAATGATCTGATACAGAAACTCCAATTTTTGACCAAGTATTGGCAACCAAGGATGCACCCAAACATGGATGGCAACAACTTCCCTTCGTGGGTCCCAAAATTCAACAGCAGTTGACAATTTGGGCAGCACTACTGTGTCCAAAATCGTATGCAATACAGATGAAGGCAGTAATTTTTCCCATGTCTCTAAAAATCTAAGCATCGGCTCAGGGTCTCTAGGTTCCCAGGTATTGACGCCTGCTATTCGCACAGCAGGTAACACGACCTCTGAGACTAGTTGGCTATAAGGCGTTGTCATTTCCCAGATATTTTGATCTTCCTCGACTTCCAAAAGCTTTCTCCAAGAAGAAATAGCCTTGAGACCATGCACTGCATCCCTAAGAGGGTCCCAACCCTGAAACATCCTGATAAAGAGAGGCAAGGCCATTGAGCAAGCAATAGTCGACAAGTTACAAAGCTTATAATCATCAGGATAGCTTGTTTGCAGGTTCTTGAAACAATTAGAAAGTGAGTCCAGTGTCAAATTCCCAGACGTATTCTCCAACTCGATTCGACTTATTTCATCTGCGATATATTCCATGTTGTCTAAGTGATTCTTTTGTTTCTCTTCCTCCTTTATAAGCATTTCCTTCTCCTGCTGCAAGCTCAAGGCTGATTCTCTCTCGTTCCTCAAGTCCCTATCAATCTTCTGAATATCATGCTCAACTAGATCAACAATCAAGCGCAAGTTGTGTTGTAACTCAGGCATTGGAACATCTGCTTCTTTTGCTTTCTCCTCTGCATCTAAATTTTCCAAATTTGTCACAACCCGAACCTGTGGTCCTCGCATATCAATAATGGTCTGCCCACCACCAAAGCCCTCTTCCTGCCTCTTCTCCAACAACTCCCCTGCAGTAACATAAACTTCCTTCCTCACCTTCTTCTTTTTCCAAAGATTTCTCCCTCCTCTATCACCATACTTCTGTTCATTCTCACTGATACTGACCGAAACAGAATTCTTCTCCTCAACCTTCTTTAAATCAGGCAACTTTGCCTCCTTGAAATCATTGTACCCCATACCCATATTCTTCGGCCTCAACTGTGCTTCAATAGGAGCTACAATACCTTGCTGATTCTTCCCAAGCCCACCTCCCTTGTACCCCATCTTTTCAAGCAGCTTCATACCAATTCCTTTAGTAGACTTCTCAAACTTACCTATATCACTGCCTAAAGTATTCTTCTTCCCTCCTCCCTTTGCACCACCCTCTTGACCTCTTTTCTCCATCTTTGCCTTCCCTCTTATCTTTGCCCCATCCGCTATCTTCTTCCCCAATGCACCAGGTAAGAGATTGTCCTCCTCATCAAAACCATTCGCATTAAACCCTAATCCTAAACCTGAGCTACCAATACCCAATCCACCTCTAACTTCACCATCCTCATCAATCATGTTACTGTCTTCGATTCTATCATTATATTTCTCATTATTATGTTCTCTAGAATCGCTATCAATCTCTTGATTCGGCATAACCGTACCTGTAGAAACAAAATTGACAGGCTTGGTTAAGTCAGCTTCCCTTCCCGAATCCCGATCCTTACGCCTCTTCCTCCGACCTCCACCGCCGCTAGAATCATCGGAATCAGAATCGCTCTCAGCGAAGTTTCCATAAGTAGCGTCGTGTTTGGTTTGTTTCCGCTTCTCCTTCCTCTTCTCGTATACGAACTCGTCACCCTCCCAACGACCTCCTTCATAGTCGTTATCCATGCTGAATCTCTCCATCTCTTGATACTCGTCCATGGCGAAGAATGGATTCGAAACTCTGCGAAATGTTTTTCCAAAACTATCTGAGATTAACCAAATCGAACAATTTTGAGGTTTTCGGATTTCGACTGCAAATCGCCGACGTCGCAGATCGGATAAAAAGATTAATCCATTTGGGCTTTAAGATTAAGGACGGCCCATCGTAAACCAGAGCCCATATATTAGTTATTCCAAATGTACTGTTCATTAAACCATTTCCTCTACAAAACTCATGAGGAAAATAAATTCCTCTAATATGCATTTTTTTTTGCTTAACGGGTTAATATTATTAAAGTAAAGAAGAAAGATTATAAATGAAAGAATGTGCGAAAATAATACATAATAAAGAGAAAAAGAGGAGAAAAGAAGAAAGAGTAGCTACCTCGGTTAAACCTTATTGAGAAAAACCCAATTGGGACAAAATCGAGCGAAGAAAAAAGAGTACAATTACTATGGTGTGTGATTGATGGTGAATATGGATGAATTGGATGCAATGATGGCCAAGCTAGAGGTGGGGATGGAAGAAGCCTGATGATGGAACCAAACTTAGAAGAGAGAAGGGTCTCGCGGTGGGGTGGAGTGAGAAAAGACAAAGAGTTTGGTCTTGATGGTTGTGAATATCTCCTTTATGAGTTGTGAAGGTTTTCCATATTCATTTTTCCATATTTGTTTTCCTTACAATTCCAATAAATTACTCTAACAATTTTTCTCGTTATAATATATGTATATATCTTTGTTAATCTTTCAACTAAAACCGGTGTATCTTTGTTTTTATCTTTAGTTTATGCTAAAAATAAGTCATATTTTTATATCGTGGAGTAATAACTGAGTTATGAGTCTTTAATCTATAATAATTTTCAGATGATAGATCACGTAAACCTTTTTTAGTAGAAGAGAGAAAAACTTTTCTAATATTGCGTGTGTATCTTTCCTTTTGATAAAAAAAGTCAATAAATTTTTGGTTCACACAGTATAAATATATTCTCAAGATTTTTGTTTTTTTTGTTGAAAAATCAAGTCAATAACGTTTAGGAATACTTTGTTTTCTCTAACCAACTTTTCTTTTTGCAACAATATATATACCTTCTTCAGCTGTCTTCTTATAGAAGAATTTATTTTCTGTCTGAACAAATACCACAAAAATTCCTTTCTTACTGTACAAATGGCATGAATTTGAGATTTTAGACTATTAACACATAAAGAAACGTCCCACTTTTTAAGACGTTATACCAAAGAAGACTCATGACTCGGCTTTTTTTTGTTGGTTTTTCAAATATGTTGCCCAAGATTTGGCGTCATATTTCATAGTTTGTATCCATTTTCCCTGATGGCAAAAGCTACCATTGTTGTTAGTTGTTACATTCATTGAATAAAAGTGTATACAAACATTTTTTATACATCAGACAAAATAGAAAAATAGTATGTATTATAGGACGCCAGAATTCTTTAGCTTTCTTAATCTTAACTTTTCTTGTCTATATTAAAATAAATCTCAGGTAGTAAACTAGCAAAGTTTATAGGACTTTTATGAAACGTCTAATAAATCAATTAATATGTTTTAGCTTCGCGACAATTTTTATTTTTCTCCAAGACTAGTCTATTCATTATATCTTGAACAAAACAATTGAATACTAGCTTAGCTTTTTAACAAAACAAAAAACAATTGATTACTAGCTAATCAAACAAGCTTACGTTATAAATATTATAATTAACCAACAACGCCCGTAGCCGTTAGGTCTATTTTGTCCTACGTGGAATTTAGTAAATGCTAATGACCCTAGTCTACGCGTAATTGCATTATATTATTAAAATTAAAATTAATTGATGTGGTTGGACGAACATTATCTTATGTAATATTATTATACTATATCACATGAGAGAGTTGACATTGCTATTCATCGTCTCCAAAGAACAACGCCACCTGGTTCCATATTTATTGTCTCCAATTAAATTAACGTAACATTAACAAATGATCATAATCGTGTTTTTAATTTTACTTCCATAACTATTAAGGTTAATTTTAGAGTTATCCACCTCAGAATGTCAATAATTGGAGCGGAACTAAAATTAATGAAAAATTAAATGAAGGAGAGAATTACGTGAGAACTCTCCTTTCTATCTAATGTAGATAACTACGGTATGCAGACGCAAACAAAACAAAACCAAAAAGAATGCAAATATGGAAGCATCATCATATAGTATATATTAAAACAAAACAAAAAAAACAATTTAAAAAAATATATATATATATACTACTAAATACTCATGCAATAAAGCCACATGCATGTAGCGTAAGGAAAGGAAGACAAAATTAAATTTTTGGAAATATACACCAAGAACTTGTTGTTATAAATTCGTTGCCAGTTGCACATACAGCGATTTATTACATATATCTCCTCTCTACATATATTATAACAAGTTTTATCACATTTTAATTCTACAGTATATCTATTCTATTCACGCATATATATAGATGTACAGCTGCCTCCAACATATATAGTCAACTGATGAAATTATAAGCATCATCATTATAGTTTTGTCTCCTTTCTTTCTTTCTTTCTTATTCTCTTCTTCATAGATCAAGATCAAGGTGATGGAGATCATTACGGTAAAAAGAGTGTTCTTGATTGGATTTTCGATCTTGATACTGAGTTGGGTATGGAGAGCTGTGAATTGGGTTTGGTTAAGGCCAAAGAGACTGGAGAAATATCTGAAGAAACAAGGATTTTCTGGGAATTCTTATAGAATTTTGATCGGAGATATGAGAGAAAGTAATCAAATGGATCAAGTTGCTCATTCTCTTCCTCTTCCCCTCACCGCAGATTTTCTCCCTCGCATGATGCCTTTTCTTCATCACACTGTTCAAAATCATGGTATGATCCATCAAACTCAACTAAATTATCAATTGTTTTTTTTTTTCTTTTTCACTTGAAGAAAGTGTGAATCTAAATAAGAACTAAAGAGACTTAATCTTGAGTTAGATTCATACAAGTTATTTAATTATAAATTTGGTTAGGAGTCGGTCATGATCTTCTTCATCTTGAATTTTTATCATTTTCAAGCTATATTTATATACATATATGAACAGGGAGATTCAAGTAAGCAATTAAAAGAGTTAGTTGTGTATATAGATTATAATGCTTATATATATATATATATATATACATTTGCATAATCAAGATCTAAATCTGATATCTTTTTCTGGTTATAATCTAAATCTAGCTCACATAAAATAAAGTAAAACACTAGCTATTAGCGGATCATATCATTTTTGTTTCACATGTAAATTACGTTATTTAAATTAACATGGTAATAATGAATATAATAGGGAAGAAGTGTTTCACATGGTACGGGCCGTACCCGAACGTGATAGTAATGGATCCAGAGACACTACGAGAGATAATGTCAAGACACGAACTCTTTCCAAAACCAAAGATTGGGTCACATAATCATGTTTTCCTCAGTGGTCTTCTCAACCACGAAGGTCCTAAATGGTCCAAACATCGAAGCATTCTTAACCCTGCTTTTCGCATCGATAATTTGAAGGTATTCTTTTACTTTTAGCTTTGGTTAATTGATGAATAAACACTGCTCATTTTGACTCTAACGACTATTTTTTTATATAATTCATTTTAACTCTGACATAATGTGAACTTTATGGACGTCATTTTCATCCCATTCTTTAGATTTTGATCAGTTTCATTCCTTTGTTACTTTTTCGAAGAGGAAGACAGCTAAGTAACGTCTTCACTTTGACCAATAACAGAAAAAATAACAGCCGAGAGATTTAAACAATAAGAGCATATGCATTAGGATCTCTCATTAAAGTCTCTTATGTACTTCTTCTATTAAAAAATAAGTGTCATTTTAACAGATTTCACGTAAATTAAGAAAATGATTAAATTTTAGTTTTTACTATTTATTAATATATTTTATAAAAAGTTTTTATTAATCAATGCATTAAAACTATAGGGATAAAACTGATATTTTATTAAATATTTACCTTTAATATGTAAAACGATATTTAATTTAAAAAAAAATCTCAAAATGACACCTAATTCTAAACGAAAGGAGTATAAAATAATTAATAAAATAATAAATATTAATATTTAACTTTAAAAGTCTCTAAAAAAAGTGAGAAAATCTCTCATTTAAGAGATTTTGAAATACTTTCTCAATTTTTTCTAGAAACTTTTATAATTAAATATTAATATTTATTATTATATTATTACTTTTATGGATAAGAGATCTTCCAATGCACATGCTCTAATAAAAATAAATATGTTAACTATTTTTAAAAGATTAAATTTAATTTTTTTCCCCCAAGATAAACCAAAATCTCTGACAAAAAAAAAATCAACTCTCCCGAAAAGAAAAAAACAATTTAAGAAAAGTATTTTAAAGAAAAAACAACAAACAGAGAAAGGTACGTAAGAACTACAAGCCACGCCACCAACTATAAAAAAAGTCTAAAAGCGAAAAACAGAAGAAGCCAAAAAGACACATTTCAAATTAAAATTTATAATATATCAACTTTCTTTCGGCAAAATAATTTTATCATTTCGTGATCACCTTTGTTTTTTGTTTTTTTGGTCAACATCATTTCGTGATCACTATAAGTCACATACATACATATAGAGCATTCATTATCTTTAACCAAAAAAAAAATATCAGTAGATAAATGATTTTTCTGATAAATCAAAGATTTTTTTTGTAAATGAGATGATATTTGAAATGAAATAATATTTAATATATATATATATATATTTTTTAAATGGACAGAGCATACTAGGAGCATTCAACTTGAGTTGCAAAGAGATGTTAGAAGAATGGGAGAAATTAGCTTCAGCAAAAGGAACAGTGGAACTTGATTCTTGGACTTACTGTCATGACTTAACCAAAAACATGCTTGCTCGTGCTTCTTTTGGTGATTCCTACAAAGATGGAATCAAGATCTTCGAAATCCAACAAGAACAGATAGATCTTGGTCTCCAAGCTATTCGATCCGTCTACATTCCCGGATCAAAGTAAGGAAAAATGCGTTTTTATCAATCAAGTTTCGTAGCTACAAGCTCATTTTTGCTGATTCAATTTTCATGTAAAATGTGCAGATTTTTGCCAACAAAGTTCAACAAGAGGTTGAGAGAAACGGAAAGGGACATGAGGACTATGTTTAAAGATATGATTGAGACAAAAGAGAAGGAGATAAAAAGAGGAAGAAGTACCGACAAGAACAGCGACTTGTTGTGCTCGATGTTGGTTTCGAATACAAAAATGATCAACGAACAAGGACAAGATTCTGGATTGAGTCTTGACGATATGATAGATGACTGTAAGGCTTTCTATCTAGCTGGTCAAAATGTGACTTCTTCATTGTTTGTTTGGACACTTGTTGCTCTAAGCCAACATCAAGACTGGCAAAACAAAGCAAGAGAAGAGATTTCTCAGATGTTTGGTAACAACGACCCAGATTTCGAAGGGTTAAGCCACCTGAAAGTCGTAAGTAGACATTTTCAAATCAAATATTAAACCATTATAACAAAAAGCAGTTGTTTGTTTATCTAACCTCATTGGGCCATTATCTATATAGGTAACAATGATACTCCATGAAGTTCTAAGACTATACTCGCCAGCATACTTCACATGTCGTATAACTAAACAAGAAGTGAAGCTAGAGAGATTCTCTTTACCAGAAGGAGTTGTAGTCACAATACCAATGCTATTGGTGCACCATGATCCTGATCTTTGGGGAGACGATGTGAAACAGTTTAAGCCCGAGAGATTCGTGAATGGCGTGGCGAGTGCAACCAAAGGACGACTCTCTTTCTTGCCGTTTAGCTCGGGACCTCGAACCTGTATTGGTCAAAACTTCTCCATGTTGCAAGCTAAGCTCTTTTTAGCAATGGTTCTTCAAAGGTTCAGTGTAGAGCTATCTCCATTGTATACTCATGCTCCATTCCCAGCTGCAACTACATTTCCACAACATGGAGCTCATTTGATCATCCGTAAAGTTTAGGACGTAGAAGAAGAATGAGAACAGAAAAGGTGCTTCCTCTTTTTTTTTTTTTTTTGGTTCATCAACAAAACAGAACCTTCGAAGGTGTAGTGGTAAACGCTGGCCAAGAAATCTTATTTGGGTGTTTTTGTATATAACAACAACAACAAAAAAGAATCAAATCTAGAAAATTTCATAAGATTTCTTAATCTTTTTCTTTTAATTTTCCTCAAATTGCTCTTTTTGCTATTGTTCAATTGCACATAAGCCCTTAAATTCAAGTGTCTGAACTCTGAACTACAGAGAAAAAAGAAGGACGAATCTTGTTTCGGTAAGTACTGTATCCAAAACAAGATTAGAAAATCGATTTCGTAGATTAGATCCAACTGTGATCAATGATAAATGTGAACAAATTTAGGAAAAGAGATAGAAACCGGAGCTTTTGTTTATCATTTCTAAAGTCTATATTTTTTTACTTCACATATTACGTAGACGTGTGTTTATTTTGTTTCGCATAATGTAGCGGCAAAAGTTAATTAACAAAGGCTTTTGTTTTTTTTTGTTTTTCTAATTTCCACTTCCCTACAAATCAAAATTTGTTCCATGTTAAAAGAAAATGTCACGTGAAATAATTTGATAGTTATCATATTTTTGTTGAATCTTGACAAAACAATTATCTAACATGCTTTGAGCTAATTTAGTCTAATTTAAGCGGCAATGAACCAACGAAGATACACATTTTTTCAGAAGAATCAAACAAGAAAAAAAGAATAGATGGTTGAAGAGACACATCACACAGTACATCAAGATCAGATGTTTACCATTTATTCAATTTTGTTTTATTTGTTTAATTGATTTGGTCCACAAAAACATTCTAGAATTGAAACCAAAATTTATTACACTTTATTCGGTTTAATTTTTTTTTTTTATGTTCATTATGGTTTGTCTAAAGTAATTCAATCAAAATCAAACTTAAAACCAACTATGTATCTAAATAATTTTAACTTTGATTACTATTATTATGTTAATTCAATATTCCCAGACTTCGACTATAAAATTAACCGAAAAATATTGTTTACTGTTCATTAAAATTTGTTTGCTTTTTGCTCTTCAGTACGAAGATGTATGGAACCGAATCACAGCGATTTATATACACAATTTGGTTCTAGTTCATTCCATTCATATATCTAAAAAGATGAGTAACTTATTCTTTTTTTGCAATGATAAGCAAGATTTTTTTATTGTTATTGTTCCTTTATGACATACAGTAAAAAAAATTTATGTAGAAGAAATAAAGAGTGTTACAGTTTCCTCTGCCAAATACTCTTTGATGCTAATCAATCCTTTCAAGATTAAACATCACCATTTCCTCAAGAGCCGATCTGAAACCACTCCAAGGAAGACAATTCAGATTCTTTAACGCAAATTCAGCTTTCTCCTTAGCCAATTCTTGAGCTCTCTTGATCCCACCGCGATTTCTAACCATTTCAATCGCTTCTTCAAGAGATCCAGGCTCACAAAACTCAGACTCAATGATCTCTCTTAGCCTCGGCTCATTCTCTAGCGCAAAGATCACTGGCGCGGTTATGTTACCTTTGGCTAAGTCATTAGCTGCAGGCTTCCCTAACTGCTCTGTGGACTGAGTGAAGTCCAAAATGTCATCAACTACTTGAAAAGATAAACCGAGATTCTTCCCGAATTGATACATTTCCTCTGCGACCTCGCTTTCGACTTTACTGAAAATTGCAGCTCCTTTGGTGCTTGCAGCTACTAATGAAGCTGTCTTGTAGTAACTCTTTAGCAAGTAGTCATCAAGCTCGACATCACAATCGAATAAACTCGATGCCTGCTTTATCTCACCGCTCGCGAAATCTTTGATCACCTATAAATCAAGATTCAGACCTATTGTTCTTTATATTGATAGCTTTTTCTAATCTTATAAAAGAATTTTACCTGGCTTATGAGCTTAATGACTTCGAGGTTTTCAAGATTTGCTAAGAACCATGATGCTTGAGCAAACATGAAATCTCCAGCTAATACAGCTACTCTTGTTCCGAAAAGCTCGTTAACCGTTTCTTTTCCTAACAAACACACAGAATCAAGCTTAAAACTTTGCAGAGAAAATGTAAAATTCCAATCAAAAGAATGAAACCTTTGTCTAACCTCTTCGCATATCGCTTTCGTCTAACACATCGTCGTGTATCAAACTTGCTGTGTGAATCATCTCAATGATCTCAGCTAAACGCCGATGTTCTACAGTAAGTTCCCTGCACCAAGATCAACTAGAAATCATCATTTTTTCTTCCTAAAGATTTATAAACAAATTTCAAGGACAAAATATGTAATAGTAATGGCAATTGTATAGATTACTTCAGGCCTGCTAATTCTGCAGTGGCTCGTGATACAAGGAATACCAAACCCGGTCTCATCCTCTTGCCACCAGCACCGAAAATTTGCTCAGCCGCGGATATCAAAACCGGATTTTCTGCACCAACAATCTATAGAAGAAGAGCATTAACATTAGAAGCATATGACCTTCTTTTAAGAGAGCAGAATTAGATGTTGCCGACATACTAACCGATAAAAGATTGTCGTTCAAACTCTGCAAATCATCAGCTACTACTTCAAACAGATTTTCCAAAGATATTGGCTTTCGTGACTCTTGCCTCAGATTAAGCATCACTGTTTTATCTTGACCGATACCTACACAACCATCATTATACTCATGAGGCCTACCTAATAAGCATTAAACTGCAGATTCAGAAGAGCTTCAAAAAACTGTAAGAAAACTCTTAGATACGTAAGCTTTTGACTTGTCTATGAATTGTTTGGTTTTGAATATCTCATCTTATAAGAATCTTTGCCTCAACCAAAGCTAAAGATTTCTATTCCATAGCAAAAAAAAAAAAAAAAAAAAAAAAAAAACCCCAAAAAACTTTAATATTTATAAGACTCTCTGTCTCATGAGATATGCTCTGCAATCTGCATAGTAAATATATGTTTAAAGCTCAGAACTTTACTGTTATATGATTAAAAATCAATTTCTATAATGTGAAATAATTGAATTACTATGTAGAAAAAGGTCAAGACCAATCATTCAACCAAAGAAACCTCAAAATCCAATCATCTCAATCAATTAGACAACCAAAATCAGATTGCTTTAAGAAAATCCGAAAAAATCGTTACCATTGACCAGAGAATTCTCCTTGGGTTTAGCCGGAACCGCTCTGCAAGTCCCCAAATCTCGCCGGAGAACCACCAAATTTCCACCATAGCTTCTGCCACCAATCCTACAAACGTTCTTCGAACAATTCGCAGACAAGAATCGACGACTTGTGGAAGAAGAGCTACAAGAGCATCCACATGGCATCAGATCAAGAACACTCGTGCCCAAGTCTATATTCCGACACGACATCATCATTTTCTCAGACAAAATCCACAAGGAAGACAACTTTTACGCAAACCCAATAAAAATAATAAGTTAGGAAACTGAGAGTCCAAAGAGAATCTTCAATTTCGAAGACGACTAAAAGTATAGAAAGTTCAGTTCTTTTTTTGCTGACGAAAGAGAGATTGGGTGTATGGAAAATTTTCGAAAAAAATAAAAAGTAGAAGAAATTATAAGTGTGTGATTTAAGTGAATCGAGTTTTATTTTTATTTGTTGATTTTCTTTGGGTGGACGAGACAAAACCACATAAGAACTCTTTCTAAAAACTAGACCTTTGGAGGACGAGAGAGATTTTCAGATTTGTGTCCGTTTTTTAATTCAATGCAAATATAGAGAGAGGGAAAAAAGAGTCCATCGTTCTCTGCTTCATCAAATCAGAAGCTGCGATGTTACCACGTGTTTTCTTTCTATTGGTCTGTCATCCAGTATCATATTTTTCGAGATTAGGGAAATATCCTTTTCCTAATTTCAAGATAATTATAATATCATTATTCTAGATCTCACCATTTTAAAACTTTTTCTTACTGTACAATTATTAGGCCCTAAGGGAGTATTTTATTTTGAAATCCTTACATAGTTTTTAACAAATCATCAAATTACGTGAAATCATGGGTTTTGTAATTTTGTTTAACTATTTTTGAAATCCATGATGAAATGAATTCCGTCAATTATCTTTTACTAGTAAAATAATTACTGTTATAACTTATTTTACAATTCTATTTATATTTTAATACATGTTTTCTTTCCATAAACTACCAATCATTTCAATTCCAAAGGACCACAAGTGTTAGAAGATTAAACAATTTAATTTTTTTATATAATTTAAAATATAACGTAACTCCTTTATTTAATATTTCTTTTTTTTGGTTTTATTATTTAATATTTCTTGTCGTAAAAAGGAATACAATTCTCTTTTTAAATCCTTTCCCCTAGTTTAAATCACTGAGCTTTACAGAAGTTAGTATCAGTAATAAGAGACTTAGCAAATCCATATATATAGTAGCAAAGTATAAACCTCAATAAATAGTTGATGCTTGTCTGTCTTGTTGAGTTAGTAGACAGTCAAATGCCTCTTATGATCCTGAAAAATGCAACAAACCAATTTAAGATGTTGAATTTGATCTCTCTTTGCTTTAACAATAACTAAAACCTTTCTCTTTCTCTCTCACCTTCCAAGCCGAGATAGCTCAGGTTCCGCCAAAAGCATATCTTGCAATGGTTTCGCATCTGTATACCTTTCACTAGAACTAAGAACAAAAAACAAATGTCACAAGACAGAGAGAGACACAGAGAGAGAGGGGAGAAAGAGATTTACTTACTCGCAGATGTGATCGATTGTGAGTAATTTATGATGAATAACGAAATCATGACCGACATAAGTCACAACCAAGGAACCAGAATCAGGATGTGGCCAGCTTCTTGAAGTAGGAAACCTGAGAATGAAAGTGCCCGGTTCTTGATTTTGAAGCGAATGTTCCGCCTCTTCTTTTGTAACAAACCCTTCAATCCATTTAGGCGAAGCAGAGCGCCACATTCCGTTAATCAGCCCCCTGGATATAGCAGAAGCAACTGGGAACAACCAACACCACATTTTCTCAAAATTCTCTTGAGTTATGTACTCGTAGCATCCACATATTCTCCTTAGAAGCTCAAAATCCTGATCACAATTTCATGTCAGAATCACAAGACCAGATCAAACTTTGATCTTGGTCAAAGTTCACGCAATATGAGAAGACAAAGAAACAAGACCTGGTGGGTGAGAGATCTACTGCTGCATTGAGCTATTCTCATGAAATGTTCTTCGATCTCAATTACCACATTATCCCAATGAACATGTTGATAGTTCCGAGAGATCAAAATCCACGCATTTGTTCCTTCTGCTATCAATTTTCTTGCCATTTTGATTTGATAGCTGGAAAAATTGGAAAATAATGTTCTATTTACTCTCGTAATTTACATATTTGAGGCAGGTTTAAGTTTATTTAAATTTATTTACCCGTGGTGGGAGCATCCGGAATAGAGAGAAACTTGATTTGCAAATTCGGATACTTCTTCATCCGATAAATTGCTTGTGATTTCCTTCAGAAGAAGAGATCTCTCTGTTAAGTTTCCAAGGCAGTATCTAAAAATCGCCGAGTCTGAGATTGTGTATCTCCTCAAAATTGTCGAGTCTCTGATTTCAGTGTTTTCTGAATCAGTTGAAGAGTTATCTTCTTCTTCTTCCTCTTCTTCTTCTTCTTTGTGGTTCTGAGGTCTCCATTCCATACTCGTACCATTGCCATTCTCAAACTAAACCGAGAGAAACAACAATGCACAATAACAGTAAGTTCGGTAAGGATATGAAGCAAAACTAAACGTAACTCAAGATAAATCGGATTACCTCACGCACATAAGTATTTTCCTCTCCTAATCTGATCCGTTTCGTAGCGGAAGAGCTAAGTAGAATATCTGACGTTCCGTTACTTGATGCAATTTCTGGAATTCCTCCATCTAATGGATAGTCAATGTGGTTCAATCTTTTTGGGGTAACCGAATCATGGTTCCTCGAAATGCAACGGATTTGGTTGGTAACAGTTTCGAGGAAAGGATAATGACCCTTCACTTCTGGTATTTCGAATTTGATGCAGAACAACCTATTATCCCTCTTAGAAGAAAGCTACAAAACAAAATCAAAACAAGAATCCTTAAAGCGGAAACAAGAATGTGGAATCTCGTTCCAATGGCTAGACTTTATAATCACTACCTGAGATATGTTGAGCTTTAAGGAAGCATATCCATTCAATAAGTTGCACGGTTTATCTTCAGCTGAGAATTCAACTCCTTCATAGCTTACCAAAAGGGGAGCCTCAGAGTCACTCGTCTTCTCAACAGGCGTTCCACTATCAGCATACAGTAGAGAAGCCACAACCTGCAAGAACAAACCGATAATGCGCTATCAGAAAATTTTCCAAAGCGAAACAAGTCCGAAAGTTTAGAGAAAGCATACGAGAATGAACCTTCACATCCTTGTGCACAGGCTGGCCAATAGCATTGGATAAAACAACATCCAAGGAAAAAATCTTCCGGCAAGATGCCTATTAGAAAAAAAATCTTGAATTTATTGAAGAAATAACTCATCAAACGCATACACAATAAGCTCTAGAACTCTGACCTTTCCGGCAACGATACACCAAACACCATCTTCCTCTAATTCAATACCAGAAGTAGATGGCTTATCAACAGATAAACATAGAGGTGGGTCCTGGCAAAGAAATGAAGCGAAATAAAAAAACACAGGACAAGAGTCTTTTATTGAAAAAGAAGAGAAGGCAAAAACTAGAAACTAATACCTTTGTGTAGTGATACTTTGCAGAGAGATTAGAAGGCAAAACTTCTGCACAGTGGATGAAGCCCTGAACGCTATAACCATCTCCACCAACACTAAATAGCGATATCTTTCGTGCGCAATCTGAATTAGTGCCATTGGTCATCAAAGAAGTCAAGACTTGCTCTCCTACGATCTCTCCACAAATATGAAGGCGCATATAGTTTCTAGAAACCTAGGGAAACAATAGAAATCAGTAAATCCCAAGAAAAGTGATATTGATTGATGTAATAATAGCTTTTCAAGAGATGTTATTACCTCACAACCCACATGAACCCATTTTTGAAGAGGAAACTCAGCTTTTGTAGAAACATTAGGAACTTCGGTCCAAGAAGAAGTGTTAACAGGATCAGGTGCTTCCTTGTGAAGGAGAGTCAATGGCAAAAGCATCATCTTCTTGTTTTCATCTAGGACAAGGAAAGGTGCACTAACACTCATGTCGGAGTGAACCTGAGAAGAAAGCCACATTAAAATCAGAAGCTGTTGTTTCAGTAGACCTTTAATCAGAAGAATCCTATGACGAAATCACAACGATCAACATCAACATCAACGTAAACCAGAGGAGCAACTCAAAGTTCCAACCTTTTCCCCCAATTCCAACAAGCAAGAAGACCATACAAGTTAAATTTCACAAGACATGAATATAGGAAATCGATTATAACACAGAACAAACAGATGAACATTTGAGAGAAAAAAGCTTAGCTCGAGAAACTCACCTGTCTAATGATTGTACAAGGGTAAGTGGTGGAATCTAAGAGATAAACCCAAAAACAAAGAAAGAAAGTCTCAAAGTCTTTGTTTTCGATCTCAACATCGACATTAAAATCCTCCAACAAAGAGTATTTATCGGTGTCAATTGCACAATCACCCGCCATTATAACCCCTCAAAAAAGCTCTAGACTTTGCACAAGCGAAACCCTTAAAACCCAGAAAATTAAAAACACACACAAAAGAAGAAAGAAAAAAACTTTCTTTGTCTAGCTTTTCTCGTTAGCTAAACGAGCTCAATCGATAGCTTAGAAAGGAAACTGAAAAGAAAGAAACTCAGAGGAATTGTTCGTCTCGTCTTTTGACGGCTGTTAATTAACGGTTGGTACCGTCTTCCGGTGGTTTCAGTCTATAGGGAAAGATCAGCAAATAATCTACGGTCTCGCGACCACGTAACTAAATTCAAGATAGCGAGTCAAAATTCTTAGATTCATTGACTGGCTTTGACTACCGTCGTTCTATTTTTTTGTTCATCTTCTTTGGATTAACCAAAATCTGCAGTTACAAATTTGGAGAAACATGAAAACTATGGGTGATTTCAAAGATTAGGTTTTCGTTTTGATTTCGGTTTCAGCTTCTTCTTCTTCTTTTTTAAAGTTTTTTGGGTTTTTTAGAAAATGAAACCAAATATAAGTTGTTTGTAATTTTATTTTGATTTGATGAACTATGGGTTTTTTCTAGTATAGATTATAGATTCGGTTCGACTTTAATTAATAAAATTTATAAATAAAAATAAACTAATTAATATTCTATCCATATTAAATTGGTTACGTCTATTTTAACGTGGTCATATTATTGATTAAAGTCGTTCGGTTTTTGTGTTTAAATTCTTAAAACCAGTCGGTTAATAGAGAAATTTCACTCCGTTTTCGGTTATTTCGAATTGTTTTAGTTTGGCTTTACTGGTTCAACCATCCCTGATTTTTATTATCATTATGCACAATTCGACGACAAAAAGTCAAGATTCTTGATAAATTTGTCGTTGACATCTTTCTTCTTCTATTAACAGTTTTTTAAAGATATGATTCGACTTCAATATCGGCCTTTGGTATAACAATGTCGAAATCAGTAACAGTCCATTCAGCAATTTGATTCTTGCTCATATATATTTCAGTTCCCAAATCTATTGACGACCAATGTCTCTCCACCGGTTTCGTCTCTGGATCCTGCAATTTTTTTTGTTCGAAATTAATAACGTAAATGCATAGTATATGCAGATTAATATAGATTACAAAAAAAATACCTGGTAAAAGTAGAGTGATTGAGAGAGTTTTCCGACATCAAGTTCCCAATTTCTTGGATCTCCAATCCAACCTTGTCCTTTCTTTGTCGGATACCCAAACTGTTCCCACACAGGATGAGGCAAGATCTGCAGAATCTCCTGCGGCTGTGGATTACTGTACGGATCACAAACCTCGTAAGGAGATTCAGCGAAACGCGCGTTTCCCGGAACACAGTAATAGTGATACGCTTCGTACGGGAACTTCTTCTTGTCCGTCCTGTGAACTTTGGTTCCGTTTGGAAACGCGTGGTGTGGCGGACAAGCGCCTAGGCGGTTGCGGTTGCAAACTGCGGTTGAGTCCGGGTTGATTATCATCTCGCTGTACCTAGTGACGTCGGTTGTGACGTCGCCGTCGCAGTCTCTGCCGTCGTTTTTCCAACAACTTCCCATGTCCATTAAGTAAAATTGGCTCCCTGATCCGCCGCCTTTTAGAATCTCTAGCTTGAATCTAACTTTGAAATCCGGCGATTTCAAAGTCTTGTGCGTCATAGAAAGATTGCGAAACAGAGTATTGTATTATTGTTAGTCCAAAAATTGCTATAAAAAAAACTGATTAGTGCGTCATAAAAAGATGAAGCAGAGTATTTCTTTAGCCTCAAGTTTTAGCCTCATAAATGTTCAAGTTTCTTTTGTTGCTTAAATGACTAAAACTACATCAAACCAAATGAATATATAAACCGAAAGCCGGATTAGAATCATACCGTCTTCATCATCCCTCTAGTATCGTAATGATAGCCACCAGAGAAACCTCGAGAAGCATCAGCTCTTAGATAAAGCATCAACCATGGATACTTGGACGAAGTCTTCAACAAATGATGAAAAACCCAACTCTCATTTCCCCCAATCTTCTTCTCCCATTTCACTTTGTAATACGAATTATTACCAACCGGATCTTTCTCGTCACTATCCAAGTCCCAAGTCCCATAAAAACTCCCACTCATATGTTCCTCTTTATCCACAAAGCTTGTGTACTCATGATGCATCGATGGCATGTTCATACATCCTTTCCCAAAACACGGAAACCTCCCCGTCTGAGGAAAAGGTTTTGCCTTTTTTCCGTTTTTAGGACAAATCGCGGCTAAAGTATCAGTATTACCATTCTTTAGCATTATCATCCAAAACTGCCATGGATTTGGATTGTCCATAACTTGGCATTTGTTTCCTAAGTATATCTCCTTTTGTGCTGCGTAGATATCTACGTTGTCTCCAGCCTCTATTCCTCCGTATGTTCCGTTTTGTACCCCGAGTTTGTTGTCTTCTTCGTAGACTTTATGGATTATCTTCACTAAAAATGTCCCAAGAACACCATAAAACAGTTTCAACGTGACGTTTAAGACCTCGATTGTTTGTTAATTTGCGTTTGTTGAAAGGTTATAAGTTTATGAAAAAAACTTAGAAATGTTTTATATTTCAAAAGTATGAGGTTTGTTTTTCTCAATCAAGGCCTAAAACGGAGAAGTAAAAACATAACAACATTAAGAGTTTACCGGGCAAGCTAGAGCTATCGAGATCGAAGCAATCTGCCATTCGAGGGCTTCCCATGTTCATAGCTTCTTCACCGACCTCATTGCATTGGTTCCAAGCTTCTACAGCCACCCTTAGGCTATCATTTCTCATCCCGGGATCTCCCAAAGCCGATACATAATCGACATATGTTGTTTCTGTAAAGTCTGATCGAACAAAGGAATATGAAAGACATGATAGTATAATCATAAGTCTCTTGACGAGTCTGCATAATCCATAGACACTCTTCCCCATTGCTCAAAATTTGATTATTTCCTTATACAATATTTGGCTTCATGTGGTGTTGTATATATAAGAAAACCCACATGCGTTACGTGGGAGCCAATTGATCTCAAATAAATTAATACTTTTGTCTTTTTCATTTGTCAACAAATTTAATTCTCTCTTAAAAATTATGGAAACACTGTATATATTTTTTTTTCTTAACTCTCTATAGTTGCCCACCAAATAATAATAAAGTTTAACCCTAATTTTGATGTATTTTGTTTGTTTCTCCATTTTTAGAGAAATATATTTTAAGAAAACCTATATCCGTCACTGTAAACGCTCTGTTAACCACAAGATTGAGCAAGAGATTGGTAATACGTTAAGTGCAATGTATGTCTTACGTTGAGGTTTCTTAACTTATCTAAAGAATCTTGCGAGCTAGTCCTACGTTGAGGTTTCTTAACTTATCTAAAAAATCTCGTGAGCTAGTCCTACGTTGAGGTTTCTTAACTTATCTAAAGAATCTTGTGAGCTAGTCCTTTTTTCTTTCTTTTTTTGAGCTAGTTCTTTCTCACAGCAAAAAGTTACTAAATGTAGGAGTCTTTGAAATTGGAGAATTTGCGATAAACCCTCTCCTATAACAGAGTGTTGTGAATCATGCGATCACTGTTGTTGAACAACAACGAACGTCAAGAAATGAAAACGTACAAGCTTATCGTCTTATAATAGCAATTGCGTAGAAGCATTCTCAAATGGAGAACTTTTGTCTGTAATCAAGAAATAAAATGTAATTATAGAGAGAAGGAAGATAAGATTATAGAGATTGTTTATTGC